>MJUU01017815.1:83662-94582 GCA_002080025.1 Modiolus philippinarum | reverse complement strand
TTTTTGACCCCAGATTTGTAATCAGGGTCATTAGAGCTACCTGGATACCAAATTTCATCAAATTCCGATAACTTTGAGAAATCGTCAAAATTAGGGGTCAAAAACGCGTAACCGGGGTCGCGACCCCAAAAAATTTTTTTCCATGACAAATCATCCTGAGGATGAAAGAAACATTTTCCCCCATTCAGAATTTTGATATCGGTTACGGTTTCTGAGTTTAACTGATAACAAGAAAAACGGCAGTTGGGGAGATAACTCTGTAATGAAAAAAGTTTTCGGTCGTGGGCCTCATTTTGAAATAGCTTTTCGCTAATTGGTTTATTGTATAAAGTATCAAAATGATATGTCGCGAACTTTTTTTGGCAAAGTAAAAAACAAACGGCGGAAAAAAAAAAGAATAATAATAATAATAATAATAATAAACAGAAGAAATACAGAAAGGTCTTTCCGTCTGAAACGGGAAAGACCTTAATAATCAGACGAAATACAGTAAGGTCTTCCCGAAGGTTCGGGAAAGACCTTAATTAATGGAAAAATCTCTTTTGCGGTCAAATACTTAGAGAAATCAATAGAAGGTTCTCGTCAAACTATTAAACTCTTGGAATTCAAAAACCACTGACTTATCAATATCTTTGCTCAAAATCGTCTGTTGATATTGTTCTTTTTGTAAAGAAAAATTGAAAATCAATTTCAAAATAACATAAGGAAAGTCGCATATCAGGACAAAAGTAGAAACTTTACAGGTAAAATTGGGATTTATGCATATTTATAGTTCTTCGAATCGTTATAATAAAAGGTCTTTTCTTATCTGTCTTCTTTAAAGAATGATTGGTTGTTTGAGTGGGTAGACTGAATTTGACTCTACCCTGGATTGACTAACTGATAGTGTGACGGGTGCCGCTGCGGAACAGGACATGCTTACCCTTGCGGAGCACCCGATGTCACTCCCGGTTTTCATGGGAGTTCACACTATGAGTGCCTTAGTTTTTAATGTTATCTTTTTATTTACGTGCATTGTAGCTGTCTCATGACCTTGTTTTGCCTTTTTTTTTCTGTTGCCATTTTTGCCATGTCTTTGGACTTCGATGTTTGCGGTCATCGCTTCCTTTGTTCCTTCTGTATTCCACTGCCGTTGTTTCGATAGGTATTATCAATATTTTGAAATTGTAATTTCTTTTTTCATACAGCAAATAAATATCCATTTTGTCATGAAAATAACCGTCCAACATCCAGTTATTAATAACGGGTGTATCTACGCTATTTTTATGCAATAATATGTATAAAATAATGAAATATGTAAAAGTCAGGTTTCTTGGAAGATATATCATTTAAAGCATAGATTCAGCAATTTACTGATTTTCATACACTTTATTCTAAATTTAGAAAACATAGAACATAGAACGGTAGATTTTTCTAAATATCTGTTTCGTTCTATTCTCTGTTTTCGGCGAAAATTAAACGATTCAGTTTTTCATAAAAGTGTCTTATACTGATCAAAATACAATTTTATTTTCAGCCTATACTGTTTGGAACACAGTTCAAACAATTAAAATTTTGCTATTATTATTCATGCTAACTTTCACACATGTTTAAACTACCGGATTTTGCATTTGAAATATTTGTCAAATACAAATTTAATTGGAGCTAATATTATACACCAAAATCAAGTCCTGAATGTACCAAATAATAGGACGGAGCATGGTATCTTATTGGTGACCACTAGACAGAAAATTTGACGGTAGAAATTGTTGAAAATAAATTAATGTTGACATGAACATATGTAGGTTAAATACTGAAAATATCAATAAAATTAAGGCTTACCCAGGTCAACCCCTTAAAGCATGTGCGCACTTGACAAAATCGTATTTTTAAACATTTAAATAACAACACACTATAGTCAGGCGCGTAGCTAGGGTCGTAATGACGTGGAAGCACATAAAAGGGGCGAGAGATCTGGAGTCCAGGGCGAAACCCTGGACGGGACCAGGGATCATATCCCTGCTTCCCTGGAAGTTCAACTTGCACATATAGGGGATTTAAAAATTACAAATAATTCATCAGCTATTTTTAATGAGTTTTGTGTATACTATATCAACACAGTTTTCCCTCCAGTGAGCAATATTTTATTTATATCTAACGAGAACAAGATAATCAATTAAAAAATATAAGTAAAAGAGAAAAGAAATGAAAGTGGAAGGGACAACGAGTTATGACAACACTGGAAAAGGGGACAAATGGGTAGGGACAGGAAATTTAGCCTTCTATGCCGTCTCGGAAGACTGCTCTCCTTAGAAAAATTATACAATGGTTCTTAACAGTACACGGAGCGTGGCGTTTCTACAATGGTTCGCAGCCAGGTGTCTCGTATCTTGACCTGACTACCCCGCAGAGGCAGGGAATTCCCTATTCGCCGCTTTGGGGACGCTCCGGGCAGTTCTGTAGACAGAGCCCCTGAAAACCGATTTAGGTGCCTCGTGTACTTGATCAACCATGGCATTTGTATTAGGTAGATAATTATTGAAAAAAAATAGGGAGTCACCTATTTAGTGACTATTTTTTATATCTTAACGACAACTGCATGAATCTCATTACCGGACTGATTAATTTGTCGAATGAAATCATACAGGTAAACGAAAGGTTGTGCACATGAGATTAAGTCTCCACCAATATATGGCAGAACCAAGCAATAGGACAACGCTTTCACTGCTGTTCTTCATCTTGAAGTCACCCGATGAGACCTTCAACAATGAGCAAACACTCATACCTTGTAGTAGACTTTGCATCATTTACTTTGTAAACAGATCTTGTTTTATTTATGATAAGTATAAGGGACCGACCATTTAACCTGAAAAGGGGGAGGGGGGCTAGGCTATGGTTTTTTTCGAACAAAAATATTCTGAAGCTTATCTCATGTGAAAAAAATATATATTTGGCTGCAAAACTGATGAAAAAAAAATATTCTGAACGGGGCTTTCTGCCCAAAAAATAATGCTTATTTTTGCCGGTTTTAATGGGAGTTCACACTATGAGTGCCTTAGTTTTTGGTGTCCTTTTTTTTATTTCCGTGCATTGTACCTGTCTTACGTCCTTGTTTTTTCTTTATTTTTCTCTGTTGCCGTTTTGCCATGTCTTTGGATTTCGATTTTTGTGGTCTTCGCTTCCCTTGTTCCATCGGTATTCTACTGCCGTTGTTTAAAAAAAAAAATATTTTGTTTGTACTAGTTAAAAAAATTTCTGTCCAGAAAAAAAAAACCATCTTCCCCCTTTTTCAAGTTAAATTGTCGGTGCCTTAAATAGAAATATTACCGGAAATATAAGGTGGTTTGGTGAATAAGCTGTCTTTGAGTGAACATGGATGCAGAGGAAATTCCCTTTGGAGTAAATATAGAACTGTCTGGTGATATGGTCTCATCATCCTCATCTGATGATTCGGCTACCGAAGCAGACGGCCCTTGTTTCGTTTCGAATTTTCTGCATGATTCGAGCACGAACACTTCCTCAGTGTAATGTCAGATATCAAGTCACCAGCCATTTCTATGAAACTACATACATACGCAGAGTTTATTAGCAAACTATCAAAATATATCCAGCGCCAATTTTGACTAAAGGGCTTATTGACAATACTCTGCACCTGTCAGTATTCTTTTATCTTTATTTATTTCATATACATTTTTTGCGAAAACGACGTGGAAGCACGTGCTGCCGTGCCTCCGGGTAGCTACGCGCCTGAAAGTGATCAGCATAGCAAGATCTACCTGCCCTGCAATTTCGAAGAAAATCCGAAAACCTGTCATGGAGTTATTGCCCTTTTTCTGTAAAATTTGCAGAATTTTAACTTTATTATTTTTTTATCAGAAAAACTATAAGAGATAGAAGTCCACATTAAATTGCAAAAATGATCAGCATGTCAAGATCTACCCACCCTGAAATTTTGAAGATAGTCCAAAAACCCTTGTAGAAGTTATTGCCCTTTTTTCACGGAATTTTCAAAATTTTCATATTTTTCATCTTTTATTTCCAAAACTATAGAAGATGAAGGTTAAGTGTAAATTGCAAAACTGATGTTGAAAATTATTGGTTGACCGCCATTTTCAAAATGGCCACCAAAAAAAGCGGGAAAATTCAACATTTTCTGATTTCAATAAAATTTGGTTTCCAAATAGATATTCATGTTGTGACTTCAAAACCGGTGTTGAAAATGGTTCGTTGATCACCATTTTCAAAATGGCCTCCAAAGGCGGGTAAATTCAACATTGTCCGATTTCAATGAAATTTGGCTTCCAAAAACGTTTTGATGTAGCAACTTCAAAACTGATGTTCAAATTGTTCGTTGACCCCCATTTTCAAAATGGCCGCCAAAAATGGCGGGAAAATTCAACATTGTCTGATTTCAATGAAACTTGGTTTCCAGGTGGATATTGATGTCGCTACTGCAAAACCGGTGTTGAAAATTGTTTGTTGACTGCAATTTCATAATGGCCATCAAAAAGATGGGAAAATTCAACATTGTCCGATTTCAATGAAATTTGGTTTCCAAAAAAGGTATTGATGTAGCAACTTCAAAACTGATGTTTAAAATTGTTCGTTGACCGCCATTTTCAAAATGGCCGCCAAAAAAAAGGGAAAATTCAACATTTTCTGATCTCAATGAAATTTGGTTTCCAAGTGGATATTGATGTCGCTACTGCAAAACCGGTGTTAAAAATTGTTTGTTGACTGCCATTTTCAAAATGGCCTCCAAAAAGACGGGAAAATTCAACATTGTCCCATTTCAATGAAATTTGGTTTCCAAAAAGATATTGATGTCGTAACTTAAAGATATGGTGTTAAAAATTGTTGTTGACTGCCATTTACCAAATAATGTCTCGACTTCAAAACTGATGTCGAAAGTGGTCCTTACCAAGACAATTTTTGTCAAAAAAGCCCAACAAAGAAGTAAAGTAAAACATGATCAGACTTAAAATAGAGTCCATGTTAATGGTGGTGTTTGCTCTACCAAAGTTTGAGAGACTGAAGTTCAACTGTATAATTTACAATGTTAGCTTGATTGTGGGAACTGAAAGCCAGGCGAGCGATATAGGCTCCATGGAGCCTCTGGTTTTAGTTAACAGTCATAAATTTCATACTACGACATTTTCTAATGGTCAATTTAAATTGTTCTACGGTTTTGGTATTCCATACAACTTTCATCAACTTTGAGTGACAATCATTTTTGCTATGATTATTTCATTTTTTACAAGACGTCAATAACAATACTTTATAAGCTTTGTTCAGATTGTAGGGTTGACAGCATCCCCTGGTACAAGCAAAGCAGTAAATGAATTATCGGCCATTGATCATCTTAAGAAGCTCATGATCAATATGGACGTTGCTAGGCTTTCTGTTGTTCGAGAAAACCAGGAGGAACTTCTACAATATACGTCGGCGCCAGTAAGAGGTATATTTAGTGTTTGCATAGTTTTGGTATCATTGAAACCGCATACACGTTTCGGTTTTATATCTATTGCAGATTCTGTAACAAATACCATGCATGAAATAATTCTCTATCGGTATCAATGCTAAAACTTTAACCTTGTCTAATATTTTACGAAAGGACATGGAGTAAATGAACATGAGACCAAAACACATATGTTAACCCTAACTGCAATAATTTTAATGAGCTGTATTGCCATTTCGGAAATTAATTCCTCATCAGCAGCACTAGAACCCAAACAAAGGAAATTCATAATTTCAAAAAATATTTAAAATGCATTAAACCAAACGAAATCCGAATAATCAGTAATATCAAATATAGCTAAAACAAGATGGAGGGAGTTAATCCCTTACTTAAATTTAGATAATAGTAATTGAACAAAGTGTACACATGAGATATTATCATTAGTACACCATATCTAAGAAAAATAAAGAGCATACATCTCCACCACTGGGAATTGTTTTACCCACTCCACACTGCAATAAAAGACAAACTCCTGTATTAAATGTTTTACGAAAGGAGATGGAGAAATGAACATGAGACCATAACTCATATGTTAACTCCAACTGCCATTTCGAAAATTAATATAATATGCAATAAGTTCGCCCTAATTAAGCTTTTTTATTTATCACTTTGAAAATCAATATTGCATAGAAACACACCAAATAATTTACTTTCCATCCATTTGACAAGATCACTCATAATATATAAACAAACATAGCAATATTGTGAAAAAACTGAACAAAAAAAAATAGAAAAAAAAATAATAGTACAGTCATTAAATATTTCAGTTGCTATTCCATCTAAACGGCGACAAGATGATACTGTTCAGAATCTCCTACTTAAAACCATCAAAGAAATAGAAGAGATGTTTAGTGACGATAAAAGTAAGATTATAAAAA
The DNA here is from genome assembly GCA_002080025.1 of Modiolus philippinarum. Classification (NCBI taxonomy): domain Eukaryota; kingdom Metazoa; phylum Mollusca; class Bivalvia; order Mytilida; family Modiolidae; genus Modiolus; species Modiolus philippinarum. Next base: position 88,207 of record MJUU01017815.1, on the reverse strand, counting down.
TATAAATAAAGCTCCTTTCTTAATTGACCTCGGATTTGTATTTAGAGCTTATTGTTATGTGTTCTCTTCAGCTTTAAAAATCTACCGGTTTATGATCGATCTGATGTATAAACATTTTGTATTTTACTCCTATTAGTAGTTTTTTTCTGTTTATGGATTTCCATTTTCTGCCTGGTTACCGAAAGTTAAAGGCCATACTGGCCTAAATTTTGGTTAGAAAGAAACACATTGTCATAGGTAGAGATAAGGCATACTTTCTTAAGGCATAGTTTATTCTATTGAGTGGAGTTGTGGAGTGGAGTAATGGAGTGGAGTTTGGAGTGGAGTCATGGAGTTGAAAAATATGGAGCGATGTTTTTTTAAGCAGTGGAGTGGAGTCATGGATTTTTTTTTAATTTTGCTTCTATATGAATAGGAATACGAATGTTTTATTAACAAATCAAAGGCAAATTAAGGACATGATAACAAAACATAACAAAACATTATTACTACTCATAAAAATAGTTATACATACTTGTTATTATTATGTTCTTAGAAGTTTAAATAATTAAGTTAAAGTGTATTTCTTTTTTCTCTTTATTATCTTTACAAATTATAGCAACACTGATTCATGAAAACGACTGGAATGGAACTTTCGTTACAACCTCGAGTACCATATGAGGTGTTGCCCAACTCCTTGCTTTAACTGATTTTGGCTTTCTATTTAGATCTTTTCTCTATCAAATTTTATCCATTCCTCTGTATGCTTTGACTGTTCTACATTATCCCATACTAACCCACAAAAACCATGCAGTAATTATATTGTACTCTTTATGATCGCCTTATCAGGGAAGAAGGATACGGAGAGGATTGAATTATAAGAGTTAATCGCATACCTTCCAATTTTTGAAAATTTCCATGGGATTTTGCGTCATGCAAAAATTTAAAAATTCAAATGACTGTGTAATATTTTTTCCAAATCACAGGCCCACAAGTGGCAACAAAATAGGAAAACAAAATAATATGATTTATATTATATTTCGTTTTATGTTTCCCATCATTACATTTCTCTTGTTCTTATAATACATTTTTTTTATTCATAAGTAGGTATGCAGTGACGAGACATTACATGTCATAATTGCCATTTGCAGATTTCAAATTTAAGCAATTCGATTATATGGCTAATAATCCGAAATTGCAATTTATCTGTCACTTTTTTATTGTTTTGTGTATCAAAATTCTACTTTTAAAACAATTATGTCATGGTTGAATGCATTAACCTGGCACTTTAACAGTCAACAAAACATGTCATCCGTAATTGACATTTCAACTAAATTTATTGTTTTTGTTTCCATTTTCTCAAATTCCTTAGATTTTTTTTTCACGTGTATCAATTTTTTTTTTTCAAAATTAACATTATTTTTTTGGGCAGAAAGCCTCTTTCAGAAATTTTTTTTATTTGTTTGGAAGCAAAAAAAAATTTTCACATAAATTCAGCTCCAAAATATTTTTTGTAGAAAAATAAAACATAGGCCCCCCCCAACCATTTTTCAAGTTAAATGGTCGGTCCCTAAACCGAAAAATCTGATAGAGAACAAGTTACCAATAGTTTCTAAATATAAAAGCCAAAATGATGGATGGAATATGGAGTAAATGTATACAAGATTAACAAGAGATGATGTGGAGTTTCTGATTTTTTAGACAATGCATGTCACAATTTTTCAATGAAACAAATATACACACCTAACATAAACATAAACACCTAAACACTGAATTACAAATAATTATGTATCTTATTGTGTTTAGTAAATGATTTGTGATGACATGTCCAGCATATTGAAATTTACAGTTGTTTTATGCAAGTTTGTAGGTACAGAGATGTACAAAAAGTATTCGGTCACCAAGGTTTTTCACTATATATTTCATATAAAACAACATTTTTTTAACTATTGTGAACCAGTTTTTTTCAGATTTTTTTATGTAGTTTTCACTGTTAATTAAATAATTTAATGCAGTTTTAAGAGGTAGGTACGACGTGAAAATCTTGTCAATCGGCGCCCTCCGCAGATTGCACGGTTTTATACAATCTGTGCTCCCATCTTGAATTAATGTAGTATGCGCCCGGGTGCAGGTTGCAAGTATTAAGGCACAGATTGCAAGTGTGGGGGCGCGGATTGCAATTATTGGGGCGCAGATTGCAAGTGCTCCAACCTACTAGTATTTTACATATACAAGTGCATAATGAATAATATACTTGAAAGGACGAACTTTAGAAAGTAACACAGACTGTTATCACTTGTCTTCCGATTTATGAAACGTAAATGAAATGGCCCTTACCCTCTCTTTTTTTGATTTAATTAACCCTATATCCTTACCTGGCTATTACCATAATCTTTTCAATGACTATAACCCTAACCTTTCCCTGACTAACCCTAACAATTTCCCTAAATTTAACCTTAACCCTTTCCCTGACTAACCCTAACCCTTTCCCTAAATTTAACCTTAACCCTTTCCTTGACTATATAACCCTAACCCCTTCCTTTAATTTAACCCTAACCCTATCCCTGACTATAACCCAAACCCTTTCCTTATTGTGATAGAATCCTACAGTAACCCTTTCCATGACTACATCCGTACACTTTTCCTGAATAAAACCCTAACCCTTTCCCTGAAAAAAAACCTTAATCCTTTACACGATTTAAACCCTAACCTTTTCCTGTGCTTCGTATGATGCAATATGTGTTCTTGAATATGCAATTTGCGCCCCGAAATATGCAATCTGCGCCCCGAAATGTGCACTCTGTGCCCCGAAATGTGCAATCTGCGCCCCGTTCCTTGCAATCTGCGCCCGGACGCAATCCGGTATATTTCTTGCAGTTTGCGCTTTATGGGCGCAGAATGCATAAAACCTCACGATCTGCGGAGGGCGCAGATTGACAGAAATCATACGTTCGACCTATATGGTTTTAATGGATAATTTAAATTCATGTTATAAGCTTCCATTATTTTAAACAGATAGTAAAATTTTTGCTGTGAAAATTCCTTATATGTGCAAGTCAAAATATGATGTCCTATTTTTACTTCATGTTTAAAACGTCCGTTCTCAAAAATGACAAATAAAAAATCTTAAAACAATGAAAATGGATTAATTTCCCCTTTTTTATCGTGCAAATTGTAAAGAAATCGGATAAGAAATGGCTTCATAATAAATCTTTGAAAAAATGTGGCTTTAAAAAGAATATTATTTAGCGAAAAAAGAGAGTGACCGAATACATGTACTTTTTATACGTCTCTGTAATTTATTAAAGGCACAATGAAACAACAAAGATATGCACATTGATAGTAAAGTCATCTCTAAATTCAAATTCTGAAATCTATAAAAATAGATCTGGTGAAAATGTTATAGTGTCTTTATATGATATGTTTATTGCAATTTAAATTGCTAAAACAGTGTTGATTACACCACTAGTAGCCTAATGTAATTACAAGTTCATTTTAATAAGTATATTTGTATAATTGTTTAATTATTTAGTAGTTCAATGTCTTATATTGTTTCACCCATTACAAAAACTGCAGAAATTTAAGCATATGCATAGGCATAATTGTTTTTCTAATTAAGATAAAGATTAAAGAAAAACAATATTTGCAAGATAATTTTCTCTGGAAATTCAACATCTAAGTACAAGACCCCACTCCATAACTCAACTCCATGACTCCACTCCATGACTCCACTCCACAACTCCACTCCAAAACTCCACTCCATAACTCCACTCCTTAGAATAAACTATGCCCTTTCTAAACAGGGATGGGGTCAATTACATTGGAAAGTAATTAATTAAATTACAATTGCTTTCCTAAAATGCTCAATTAAATTACAATTACAATTACAAGGATTTTAGAATGTAATTAATTAAATTACAAATTACATTTGAAGCAATGTAATTAATCAAATTACAAATTACATTTGAAGCAAACATTTTGTTATTATTTATTTTCAAGTGTTATTTATAATGCTAAAAAAAATGAAAATTACTCATCAGAGCCATGAAGAAAAAACATTACATACCTATTATTGCGAAATTAACAAACACCAAAAAAGTCAACTGATGCGCAATTACTGATAAACTTCACATACATCAAATGTTTTGTCCTCTAGCCTAAACCTATCAGACCCAAAAGTTTATCAATTCTTTCTACTGAGGGGTGGTTATTAACTGACTGACAAGTTAACTCAATAATATTTTGAGTTATTTCGAATTCCCCGAATTTGCAAGCAGCTGACATGTGTCTAATATTCATATATAATTGTTACTTGAATGTTTGAGTAAAATATTTAGGAAAGCTCAGCAGTCAGTTTAAACACATCAAAAGAACATTCACTAACTTGGAAAATGTACGTGTATTTAAAAGAAAAATTCTAATGCCTAAGGGCACTAATTAAGTTAATCACTGACATGAAAGGAAATGACAAACAACTGATTAGAAGCCATATTGATCTAGGCATTTATAATAAAATAAAATAAACATGTTTTTCACTGTTTATACAATAATATTAATATATATATA
>MJUU01017815.1:23539-83492 GCA_002080025.1 Modiolus philippinarum | reverse complement strand
ATACCATAGACGCAAGCTATCGAACAATCATAGCAAAATACATATATCCTGTGCAAATTCATATTTATTTAACACACGATTTTTGTTTACATTTGTAAATGGATAAAATAGTGATCAATCAGCCATGAATGCATCAAGTGTTTACAAACTATTTATAAACTATTCTAAATCAATAGTCAGTCGTTCATGTATAAAAACAAATAACCACTACAGGTCCGTCGATTTGAAAGTTACCCATCGCACTCGTCGTGAAACAAAAGCTGGAAGATATTTCCAACGTGCTATGCACACTGTTATAAGTTCTGCAAGATGTGTTTTCAAAATCAAAATATGTGGAGTTAATTCCAGTAATTTGATTAATCTTGTTAACAACACTAGAACTAATGTTGAAAATTATATACCGACGATTGTTACAACAAGGAAAGTCGTAAATCAGTCTCCTACATCGACAGTACATAGAGCCAATTTAACACAGATAAACAAATTGGCTTTTCAGAATTGCAAGAACAAAGATCTGTCTCTTTCGCTCACGTTGCTTAATACTAGATCAGTAAAGAACAAAACACTAACCATCAATGATTTCATAACCGATTATAACTTGGATCTATGAGCATTAACGGAGACATGGTTGGGCACCGACATAGATAAAAATGTGTTATCCGAACTTGTCCCGAACACTCATAAAATTCACTGCCTTTCTAGACAAGGACAACGGGGAGGCGGGATTGCTATTGTGTACAATAAAAACATTAACGTCGACTTAGCAGTCTTTTAACAAATTTACCCACTTTGAAATTCTTGAGTGTACTATAACAACAAAGGATTTTCATTTTAGACTTTGTGTGATCTACCGCCCACCTCCGTCGAGGGTCAATAAGTTCAAAATTTCTGTTTTCTTCGAAGAGTGGACAGATTTCTTGGATCATATTGTTGTCCTTCTCGAGGACATTGTCATAAGTGGGGACCTTAATTTTCACATCGATAATCCACTTGACATGGACGCCCAAAAATTTTTACAAACTCTCCCAGAAGACGGACTTTCGCAACATGTCAGTGGGCCTACTCATGTGCATGGACACACGCTTGATTTAATTATGACACGAGAGAACAGTTCGTTGTTATCAGGATTACCATCTGTCCGTGATCCATGTTTATGTGACAATAAAGGCAATCCATCAAATGATCACTTTGCTATATTTACACGTCTGAATATCACAAAACCACTAAAGAAGCGTGAAACAGTTTCTTTTCGGAAGTATAAAAGTATTGACGTTCACGAATTCAAATCTGATATTCAATCATTTGTTATTAACTCTTGTACAGGATTGGCGGAAGAGCTTGTCAACATTTATAACACCGAGTTGAACTCCCTTATTGATATTCACGCACCGATTCGAACGAAACAAATAATAAATAGACCTAACAGCGAATGGTATACAACAGAGCTTCGAATCGCAAAACAAGTGCGTCGACAGGCTGAACGCCGTATGAGAAAAACTGAATTAACTGTTGATAGATTGATCTACAGAGAGAAGTGTACGGAAGTAACTAAATTATTGTTCAAATCAAAACAGGAATACTATTCTAATAAAATCGTTGAACTAGGAAACGACTAAAAACAGTTACAGAGACTTACGGACAACCTCATGGGTAAATCAAATGAGGTTGTTATGCCATCGCACAATGATAGTCTAGATCTTTCGAATAAGTTCAATACATTTTTTGTTGAAAAAGATCGAAACAATTCGAAATGATCTCAGTGCTTCCACACAATCAAATGATGTTAAAAGTGATTTTCTCAACGCTGACGTTAAATTCAGAGGAAATGCGCTTACCTTCTTACCACTTACTTCAACTGATGAAGTCAGAAAGATTTTTATGAAATCTGCACCAAAATCTTGCGAATCGGATCCCATACCTACTTTTCTGTTGAAACAGTCAATAGACGAAATTATTCCTGTGATGACCGACATTATAAATAACTTGCTTATAGAGTCGAGTGTACCACAATCTTTCAAACAGGCAATTGTTAGACCTCTTTTGAAAAAACCAAATATGGACAAGGAGATTCTAAAAAAACTAACGTCCAGTATCCAACTTGCCATTCATATCTAAAATTCTGGAAAAGATAGTGGCCATCCGTCTGGAAGCGCATTTACTTGAAAATTTACTGTATGATAAAGTGCAATCTGCGTACAGAACTGGTCATTCAACAGAGACAGCATTATTACGCGTACATCACGACCTAACAGTAGCACTTGATAAGAACTGTTGTGCGGTGTTGCTGATGTTAGATCTCTCGGCAGCGTTCGACACTATTGATCATTCTATTTTCTACAACGCCTCGACCACACACATGGTATAACAGGTTCTGCTTTATCATGGTTTAAGTCATACTTGGATGGGAGGACTAAGAAAGTTGTCGTTGGTACTGATTATTCCGACGCAATTCAGTTGAGCTTTGGCGTTTTGGGCCCTAGACTTTATTGCATGTTTTCAAAACCCATTGGGGAAATATGTACACGTCACAACATGCTCTACCATTGTTATGCGGACGATTCCAAAGTGTACTTAGTTATTGAACCGGTCGATAATTGGACTAATATATCCTTACGACTCGAGACTTGTATTGCGGAGATCAGTTCTTGGATGAAAATCAACCTATTAAAGTTAAACCAAGATAAGACGGAATTAATAATATTTGCCCCAAAACACCGAGTGAAAGATTTGAGTAACTGTCAACTTATTCTCGAAAATTATATAGTGACAGATGTTGATTGTGTGAAAAATCTCGGCGTATACTTTGACAGATCATTGAGCATGGAACAACACATTACTGCCGTTTCGAAATCCTGTTTTCATCAGATCAGAAACATTGGAAAAACACGATCCTACATTACTGATAGTACATGTAAAACTTTAGTGTGTTCATTAATTACATCAAGATTAGACTACGGAAATGCACTCCTGTACGGTGTAAACGCCAGTGCCTTGAATAAACTACAAAGAGTTCAAAATACTGCCGCACGATTGATAGCTCGACGCCGAAAATACGACCACATTACGCCAGTGTTAATAGACCTTCATTGGTTACCTGTGAATTTCCGTTGCCAATACAAACTTCTCGTTTATGTTTTTTAATCTCTCCATGGCATAGCACCCGTATATCTGCAAGATCTTTTGACTATACATAAGCCCACAAGAACGCTACGATCAGAAAAAATGGTGCGAATTCAGCCTCCAAAAGTAAAGACCAAATCTTATGGTGATCGCAGATTAGACATGGCAGCCGCCTCTCTCTGGAACAATCTCCCTAGTGACTTGAAATGCTTGGACTCCGTCAATATTTTTAAATCTAAGTTAAAAACTCATTTATTTAGACTGGCGTATGCAGATGTTTTATGAACATTTATGTTGGTATTGTTGTTAGATATTGAGTACTACATTTTATTAGTGATTCGGTGTGTAATGATATTTTTATTTATTTTCATTTTCATTTTAAGGATTTTGTTCCAAATCGATGTTTTTAATCATTTCTCAAATTTTGATTTTTTACTGTTGTTGTTCTTCTTATACCTAAATTAATCAGATTTTTACTTCTCATTTATTTAAATAGATAAAATATCATTAATTTACTATAATGTTTTTCTAATTTAATTTTTTTCATGCAATTAAGTTATTTATAATTAATTTGAATGTTTTTGACATTAATGTAGTATAACCATTTTTGCTGATGTTTTATGTAATTTTCATTAAGTGTGCTTTTTAGAAAGTACAGCGCTTAGAGTAATTTTATTAAATAATGCACTTTATCAAATATTGTAAATAAAATATTTATAAATTTAATTTGTATAACAAACATTAATTATCAAGAGTTGCTGTATTTGAACATTTTAAAAATGAAAAAAATGCATCAGGCAAAACAGCAATTTGCAAAATGTCCACATTTGAAAACAAGAGAGAAAAAGTGCCTATTCTTGTATGAAAAAATACCAAAACATAATCATATTTTGTGTAAAGACTTACCTGAGCTTTCTTGAATACTCATAAGAAGAAAGGATGTAGCCGTCTTTCAATCACTCTCTACTAGCATGTATATTTAATTGAATGTAATGGGAAAAGTAATTGAAATTACACACCTTTTTTGGTAAGTAATAGATTAAATTTCAATTACATGTAATTCAAATTTTTGTCAATTTCACATTACTTCCAATTACATCAAAATTTGTAATTAATTACAATCAGTTACATTTACACATTACAATTACCCCATCCCTGTTTCTAAAAAAAACGACTCCGAAACCGAGAAAAAATATACAGAGGAAGAATTGATTTAAATGTTTCTGGTTGACAATTTATTGTCCAGTTTGGAGGACTCATTTTTAGCTCGCCAGGACGAATGTCCGGAGAGCTATTGTCATACCCCCGGTGTCGGCGTCGGCGTCGTCGGCGTCAGCAAAACTTGAACCTGGCTTGTGGAAGTGAAACTTGAATAGCTAGGATGTTGATATTTGGTATGTGACTTCCTTGTGAGGAGAGCTTTCTTCTGGTACTATACTTGTAGACATTTTGACCTTGACTTTGCCCCTAGGGCAATTTTTAAAAAACTTTAACCTTGCCTCTAGAAGGTAGGCTTTAAGGGGTAGGGTGTTCATATTTCGTATGTAACTTTCTTATGATGAGAGCTTTCTTCTGGTACCATACTTGTAGGCATTTTGACCTTGACCTTGCCCTGAGGGCAATTTCTAAAACACTTTAACCTTGCCTATAGAAGGTAGGCTTTTATCGGTAGGGTGTTTATATTTGGTATGTAACTTCCTTATGATGAGAGCTTTTTTCTGGTACCATACGTGTAGACATTTTGACCTTGACCTGAACCTGAGGGCAATTTTCAAAAAACTTTAACCTTAGCCTATAGTGGTAGGATGGTTATATTTTGTATGTAACTTCCTTATGGTGAGAGCTTTCTTGTGGTATTATATTTGTAGACATTATGACCTTGACCTTGCCCTGAGGGCAATCTTTTTTAAAACTTTAACTTTGCTTCTAGAATTAAGTTGTTAAGTGGTAGGGGTTTCGTATTTTATATGAGACTTTCTTTTGATGAGAGCTTTCTAAAAGTACCATATTTGTAGACATTTTGACCTTGACTTTGCCCTGAGGGCAATTTTTTAAAAACTTTAACTTTGTTTCTAGAATTTAGTGATAGTGTGTTTATATTTGATACGTGACTTTCGAATTTATTGTGCATTGAGGTTACTGGAATCCCAGGCAAGCTATGTTGTCTTCTGACAACTATTTTTCTATAGACACTCTAAATGCCAATTGGCACAAACTATGCATCTCCTTTATCCGGTTTGTTTCTCCTCTCATATGAGGATAAATTCATCGAAAGGGCTTCTTCAAAATAAAGAAAAAAACTAGTCAAATCCTTTTAATTTCAGGTTCCGTTATAAAGATGATTTCAATTTTCTGAAAGTCAGCTTCCCCATTCTTTGCAGCCAGACTCCAACAGCGCAAGCATTTTGAGTTTACATCTCACAGTTCATTCGCTTCCCAGGGACCTGCGGTCAATATATATAGTACTACCTTGATAGAGCTTTGTTGCTCACAAATAGGCTACTTAAACAAGAACCTGTTATCCATCACTACAAAAGTTGCAGCAAAAGTTGGATTTTTTTCTACTGAAATGACTTTTCTACCGGAATTGACATGTTCAACACGGCAGGTGTCTTACATGAAGCAGATGCTTACTCGTCCGATGCATCTAATCTAATTCAAGCAGTCCTTTGACCCATCTTTCAAAATTACATATCGTCAAATTCTCTCCTTTCTAGATTTTGGTCATGGAGTTCGCAGTCTACCTGTATTAGGTTTTATTCGTATGCTTATTCTACTGTAGGGAAACGGAACAGATAAAGTGGAGGTTTAGATACCCATAAACCGGTTTAACCCTACCGCTGGCTTTGGTAATGCCGGTGCCAGGTTCGGCTGTCCCGAGTTCCTATCGTTGTTAACGTTTGTCTTTTGTCCTAATTGTGTTTTTCCTGTGTAGTTCCCTGACAAATTATGGCATGTGATTGTAATTTTCAGTCATTGAAGATGTTTTCTGCAATCCCTTTACATTTAATATGTATCAGTGTTGTTAATCTTTGCTTGGGTGTCTACTTTTTTTCTTTTCTGTGCCGTACTCATGTTACGTCTTTGTTTTTTTTTTTGGTGTTACCGATGCTGCCATCGTCCTTGATTAATCGTTTTCAAAAGTTATTGCTATATTTCGGCGCACAATCTTATGAATATCCAGAACATCTTGATCTATGAAAAGTACAATTGCCATGAAGTTAAACTGTGACAACATGAGTTTTTTTATCCAAGATGCTCCAATGTTTAATTAATATATATAAATATTTCTTTTCTAATTAACTGTTTCGAGTAATAGAAATTTCATATTGAAATTTTTTTTAGCTTATTCTTACCCCTCCTAGGGAAAATATTACTATTTTCCAGAGAGTGTATTGAACTTATCACTTAATATTTGAATTAAAAAGGTAATGACTAACTGCATACCCCAAATTATCGAAATGTATCAATTGTGCATGACTAATGTTCACATTCATGATGATCTTATTGGTCGCTTTGTCGGGCAACGGATGACAGGGTTTGTTAAAGTACTTTAATTTGCCCGATTTAAAGGTCCTCATGGTGACTTAAAGATGGAGAACAACAATGAAAGTGTTGTTCCATTTGCTTAATCTCACCATGTGATTATAGGGATTTTTTTTAACATATACATTCCCTTTATTTGTTGAAATTTATAAATTGATCGACAAACCCGGAGCAAAACACCACAAAAACACAAATTGATTATTCTCAACATATTTCATTTTACCACAAAATAATTTATGGACGTTAAATTTCAGTACAAGCTTTCCTCTTGGAAAATAGTGACCAAACAAGAAGCCTTATTGATGCTTTGCAGAATCCACCAAAAGATAAAACAGGAATGCAATACATACAATGGGTATCTAAAACAAAAGCAGACATAGAAAGTGTCATGTTAAAAGACAAGATAGTACCTCGACTTCTACATTCTTGCTTTAGGCATCTTGAGGTAACAAATGAATATATATTCTTGCCTTTGATTGTTCTTTGAAAGTGTTTTTCTGAATTAAACTTAATGTTTGAACAATATAAGAAAGGGTTTATCTGCAACATAAAAAACACATTTATCTCTCTCCCAAATTCACATTTAACCTCTAAACAGACTTGTGTTTGTAGAGGTATCATGTCATAGATATTTTATGGCATTGCCAAAATATACGTTGTTTGATGAAAACTTACGGAATAGCTGTACAAAAAAATGTTAACCTAAGAGAATGTGCCTTTAGAAACAACACAAAAGCAACAACGGTAATACAGACGCTCGACCAACATATCGATGTCGTGAAAACTCTTAATCTGTTAAGGAAGATGCTTCGTCATATGATAATCGATTTATGTATATTTGACTCAAACACTTGAAAGACGTCCAGAACTAACTGCTTAATTTTCATGTTTGCAAGACATAAATATTCGCAAATTTACGATTAGAATAATATGCACTAAATTACTTGAAAGATGAAAATAACCAACAATCACATTAACTTTACCACGTATACGCAGAGTTATCATTCATTTAGTATTTATATTCGGGCATTTCGTATTATACCATCACTGGCAATTATTCAATTATTTATTATTGAAATTTGAAACAAAGACAGTTAACAACTCCACTATGCATTTTTCTATTCATTGCATTCTACTGGAAAAACTTGACAGTACTTGGAACTACTAAATTTTATTTGCTTTAATAGCAAGTAAGTAAGTGCATTTCGTTTGCTTGTAAAAATAATCATTTAGGAAGCAATTGATATGTTTACACCTCTATTGTTTCAGAAAATAAAATGGCTAAACAAATTTAAGGAGTTATGCCGGTTGTTATGGGAAAACAAGCAATGAAAGGCAATTTATTTGGGGCATACAATTATTTTTTTTGTTTTTGAGAACATTGCATCGATAAAACACCTTAAGTGTATTTTTTGCGGTCTAGATCTATGTCGAATGCCTGGAACTCAATACTCTTTTGGAAATTGAGAATGTCAGAGACACTGTGAAAGATGCATATGGACATATTTCGTATCAAAGTCAGAATTCAGACATACCAGAAGAAAGATTACTCGTGAAGAAAATGAAAGGTGATTACAAGTATAGGACAAATATGTTAAGTAAATTTATTGCATCGAAAATATTTTTATTAATGGCTGTATTCATCTGAAATTCTGCTCAGTATTTCTACATAAAACCTAAGAACAAATGATAGTAATGAGTTACCTGAACTAAAATATTCTACAATGACAATGCAATACTTTGGGTACCTGCACAACTGCACAAGCTTGCGTGTTTATATTTAATGCTTTAAAATCTGGATCTACATTTTGTCCATACAATAAAGTAAATAGCAAAATGGTTAAAAAATTACTTATGATTCGAATTTCAATACGTATTTTACAAACGGATATGGAGTAAATGAACATGAGACCATAACACATATGTTAACTCCAACTGCAATAATTTTAATGAGCTGTATGGCCATTTCGGAAATTTATCCCTCATCAGCAGCACTAGAACCCAAACAAAGGAAATCCATAATTACAAAGAATGTTTTAAATGCATACAACCAAACGAAATCCGAAAAATCAGTAATATCAAATATAGCTAAGGACAAAACTACGATGGAAGGAGTCAATCCTTAGGTTTTAGAACTTACATAAATTTAGATAATAGTTATTCAACAAAATGTACACATGAGATATTATCTCATGTACGAGTACACCATATCTAAGAAAAATAAAGAGCATACATCTTTACCACGGGGAATTGTTTTACCAACTCCACACTGCAATAAAAGACAAACTCCTGTATTAAATATTTTACAAAAGGATATGGAGTAAATGAACATGTATATTATTGAACAAGTTACCTTTTGTATCTAGTGCGAAAAGTAAGCTTTGTTATAGTCAATCCTTCCAAAAAATGTTGCTAAAAATAATTTGTTAGCAGTAAAGTGGCAATGTTGTAATTCGCAACCTCAAAAACTATTTCAATTTATGAAACAAATATAGTCTTCGATTTTTCCCAATCCTTTTCGCGTACGAAATGGCTATATATAATGTTCGCATATACTGTGATATTATTCATAATTTCAAAAATCAGCTTGCGGAGAAATCGAGTATTTTACTTAGTGTTTCTGTAGCTAACCTGGCTTAATAGTACATTGTGAGCAGTTACAATCATTTTGATGTCACAAATCTCCATTATGTTTCACATTTGTATCATTTCTTCTGAAGCTTATGTAGCAAATTAAGATCAAACTTAACAGAAATTTAATACAAAGGTTATTTTCAAAAACAGTCCTATCTGTTCAAACCTTGATACACTCATAAAAAATACCTGCCGCCATTTTTGGATATTTTTTAATCACCCTCTAACAAGAATAAGCAGGTAGCACCAAAATCAGCTGGAATGAATTAGTAACGGCCCTCAACAGGCAGTATTCATTTCATTCTAATCCTACACCTATCATTGCCTTCAGCGGGCAACAAAGATTCAGACCTATGGGAAACATAATTATGTCTCCCCTCTCAAGGAGGAGATATATTGTTTTGTCTTTTCCGTCTGTCGTCAGTCCGTCCCAAAGTTTGTGGACACCAATTCTCCTACATATTTTATTGAATTTTAACCAAATTTTTCAGGAATGTTGTCCATCACACCTAGTTGTTCGTGTCGTCTCGCCAGATTGATTGGCTAATTTTTGTTGGAGTTATGTCCCTTTTTGACTTAGAATTTTGCAAAATTAAATTTGTGGACGACAACTCTCCTAAATCTTTCATCGGATTTCAACTAAACTTCACATGATTGTTGACCATCACACCTAGTTGTGCATATCTTCTCGCCGGATTGATAGGCCAATTTTTTGGGAGTTACTGTGGAAGTATTTTTATTCGTGGACATCAAATTTCGTGGTTGACGTAAATATTACCTTTTCGTTGGTACTTAAATTCGTGGTTTCAAAGTCTATGCATTAAAACTCTAAGGAAAAAATGCATTTCGTTGGGATCTTAATTTCGTGTTTTAAGGGAACCACGAAATCCACGAAAATTGGAACCCCACGAACAATAGTACTTTCACAGTATTCCTTTTTTTTGACATATAATTTTGATAAATTAATGTTGTGGACGCCAATTCTCCCACATCTTTCATCGGATTTCAACAAAACATCACAGGATTGTTGACTTTCATGCCTAGTTTTGCATATTGTCTGGCCAGATTGATTGGCCAAATTTTATGGAAGTTATGCTCCTTTTTGGCATAAAATTTTGAACTTTAATTCTCCTACGTCTTTCATTGGATTTTAACCAAATGTTGTAATATTCAAATGCAATGGCAACATATCAAGATACAAATCATCTATAGGAAGATATGTATCGGGGAGGGTGGGTGATATTCGTTTTTGTATCAAAAACACACTTCTAGTTTGAACATCCTCTGTAAAGCAACAGAACCAAACTGAACCACACTTCTGGTTTGAACATTCAGTCTAACGCAACAAAGCCAATAACACTTAAACCGTAAAAATTAACGGTAGGACTAATTAATGTAACCATCTAACCTGTAGCAAATTGAACCAAATTGAACTCAAGTAAGGTGTGAAAGGTCTTTCATAAAACAATCTGTAACTGCGGAAAAATATTGCATAAAACTCGACAAAGTTGATGTAGGAAAGGCTATAAACAAAATTTCTTCATTTTGTTCCGGTATAACTACAAAGAAGACAAACATCCTGGAAAGCAATTTAATTCTGTCCTAACGAGAAAACATTTTGATGAGATGAGACATAATTTGTCGAAATGCGCATATGCAGAAAATAAATTGACGGTAACTTCGGTATTTTGCTATTTATTACCACTGGGCCGATGCCTCTGCTGGTGGACTGTTAGTCCCCGAGGGTATTCACCAACCCAGTAGTCAGTACTTCGATGCTGACCCGAAAACCGATTGTATTGAAACTTGCAATATCTAAAATTTACGAAATTTTGTGTAAAACTAAGGAGTATCTCCCTCATGCATAGCTCTGTCCTTAGCTGAAATTTGGCTTTTCTATTTAGACCCTTTTGATTATTTGTTCTCTATCAGATTTAACATGTTTTTTGGTTATTGGACTTCCAAATGTTTTGGTTTTAATCTGCACTGATGAGACATAATTTGTCGAAATGCGCATATGCAGAAAATAAATTGACGGTAACTTCGGTATTTTGCTATTTGAACATCTCTGAAACTACCGAAGAAAACTGAATTTTGATTATGAATAAATTTTTCAATCAAAGTGAGGTTTGCACTGAAAGGGTGATTGATTGTGAAAGCAACATCAAATCAAACTTTCACACACCAAAAGATGACCGAAGAAAACTAAATTTATTGCTTTGAAACTGCTGAAAGGTCAACAATGCTGCTACCATTTGATCTTTAGTACCTAATATCCCATGTCAGCGCATTGAAAAGTAAGTATGACAGTTAGTAGAGAAACCCCCTTTTCGATACTTTGTTATTTCATAATATTACTATGACTTAATGGAGACTTCGTTAATATAACTATCTTGATTTAATTTGTACTGAAGAAGCAAAAGTTGTCGAAAGGGTCATCTACAGAAACTTAAGCTTTTAACACTGGGTCGATACTTCTGCTTGTGGACTATTAATACCCAAGGATATTTACCAATCTTATCAATCAAAAGGCCAGTATCTCGGTGCATGTCCAAACACCAATCTAATTTGGAAAAAAATTATTACACCTATAAATCTATCAATCCATTCAAAAGCAATCACTATTTCTCTGTAAAATATTTGATTAAAAATATTAGAAGTATTTCCTCATTGCAAAGTTTTATCCTTAGCTGACTTTGGCTTTCCGTTTATATTCATTTATAATTGGCCATTTGTTCTTTATCAGTGTTTATACAACTTTATTTTGAGGTTTTCTAAATGTTTTGATTTGACCTGCACTGAAACACAAGTCGATGAATAAAAAAATAACGAAGTTACTGTGAATTTAGATTCTGCATATATGCATTTCGACAATTTATGTATCTCCAGTGCAGATCCAATCAAAACATTCGGAAATCCTCAAATTTTGAATTGGCCATCTTTAGAAACTAAAGTCCCTCCGATATTTTAGTTCTTTCTGCACTTTGAATGAGAATCTTGACAGCTTCTAAATTCATGAATCGATAGGATTAAACAATTGTGATACCTGTAGGTTAAAAGATTGAACGTACGCGAAGTAAAATGTCATTTGATGAGGTACAAGAATTCAAATACGGTACACACGAAAGACGGCAAATACAGTCACTCAACACGTAAAATAAAAAAAAAGAAGTACGTTGCACAAAATGACATCATGCACCCTTAATATTATTAATTATGAGGTAATGCACACCGACGAAACGATTTGCTAGCATTAGCAATTGCAAAAGGTGTATTGATAATAAAAGTTGCCTGTAACTGGTTTGATCACATATAGGGATACTGTATTGCATTTTCATGAAGAATTTGGAATTTGAGAACATTTTGCTGTGAGAAAACCTTCTGCAATCTACATCAGCAACATGAATAAAATATAGGGTGATATATGAAATGTACTTAATAAAGATTGCTGGTTCCAAGGAACTTTAGACACCAATATAATCATGAATATGGTTTTCCCATACGGACCTTCCAGAAATATTTTTTTTCCATCATGACCTCTCAAAATACTGCAGCGAATTGAACCAAACTGTTTTGAATTGATGTAAGGGCATGTTTTGGGGCCACCAACTCGCATTAGTTTAAAATTCGACCGTAAGGGAAAACATATTTTGATAATCTTAGAAAAAGTAAGCCTATGTGAAACGCCTTCAATGAATAAAAATTTTAACAACATGCCACAATCTGCTGAAGTCTCCATAACAAAAACTAAGATGAAAGACAAGGAAATTTGAACAACGGTAAACACACTAGACAACGGGACTTGATACCTGCACTGGTAGAAGACAGCTGTAAGGTTTAGTCGTTTTGAAAAATTCAATTTACCTTTGTCTATCCTATTTCCAAATATAATAGTGACCATACGAATAAAACCAACACAAGGCGAATACTAACTACGAGACAACTATGCTTAACAGAAAAAAATGAGACAAAACGTGATTTGGAAAGATTAGTAAAAAAGAGGTCACTTCCTAAAACAGCGGAAACAAATGGAATAAAACAAAAAAAACATGACATGATGAATAATGGTTCCGTCTAAAGTCAGAAAATCAATCCAGAATTTACAAAAATAATTTTTCAAAGTAGAACTTGAAGATATTTTATCTCAAACAGTGTTTTCCATTCGCCATTTAAGCTGGCTTTGCCGACCAGGTTTTTTTGCAGGCCGACCACCTTTGCCTTTGTCAAGGTGGTCGGTAAAAACGGATATTTTTCAGTTCCGCACCGTCGTAGTTCCGTCGTTAGTATTCCAATCAGCTGACTTGCGAGTTGTTTTCATTAGACAAAATGGCGGATCCGAACAAAAAGAAACAGAATCGATGTTTTCTTTCGTACAGAACGAAAAGGAAAGCAACCGGATGAAATTATTCAAAGCAGTGAGATCGAACCTATGAAGAAATCGTCAAAATTGAGACTGCCATACAATTTGATTATGGCGCGAGGAAACGATCAAAACAGCGAGTACAAAACCAATGAGATGACAAAAACGACCGATTTCAAATTAGATTATGCTAACAAACGAATCACACTTTAGTTCCATATGACTGAAATACAAATAAAAATCGGTCATGGATAGAAAACAAAAATTTGCCATACTCATTTAAAGTAAAAACCTCAAAACAAACATGAATTGATTTAAAACTTTGCTGTCAAATCTGAATAACAACAAAACGAAAATTTAATACTTTTATTTTATTTACATATCTATCAAGTAAAAATAAATCACAGTTGTTTATATACATTACC
Source organism: Modiolus philippinarum (assembly GCA_002080025.1). NCBI lineage: Eukaryota > Metazoa > Mollusca > Bivalvia > Mytilida > Modiolidae > Modiolus > Modiolus philippinarum. The sequence goes on along the minus strand of MJUU01017815.1, from coordinate 69,407 downwards.
AAAATACAGCACGCGAATACTGCAAATCTACAAAGCCAGCCATGACAGCCAGCTATCATAGCCGGCTACCTTCAATTTCAAAACGACCACCTTTCATTTGGCAAAAAAGGAAAACACTGTCAAATAAATCATTAATAGATCGGAAATATAGATGACAACGGGTGCATTAAGCTAAAAAAAGTCGCATTTTATTCTAAACGACGGTCAAATTTCCAACAAGGATAACATTTTACAGTAATTTAAAACTACAATATACAACTTCAGTTTATATTGAGTAGATGTCTTCATTTAAACATTCTAAATAACGTAAAATATTGATGGGTGTTAATTTCTATATATCGTCTCAAAGCTATTGTGTGATAATAACATTTTTAAAGATTCCAATTAGTAATGCGATGAAGATTGTTTTTTGTAAAATCCATTATTTGTCTTCACTGAAGAATGAATAACTTGAAATTGTCATTGAAATGTATAAAATAAATCGATGGGAGCAAAGACAAAATTACCGAACAGAGTTGTCAATTGCAAAATCCAAATGACAAATAGACAGACAGGTGCAAAACCACCGGAAAAATTGTCCACCGCAACGGTCCTGATTCCAAAAAATTGAAAGTTAAAGCATTTTTATGGCGCATCAAATCTTACCTTCAATTGTGGTAGTGTCCGGTAGCAACTTAACAGCAATTGCTTTTTGAAGGTCGTAGACCGTAACAAGATTTGTTCATCCAAGTATAAAGTTAAATTAGAATCTTGAATCAGAGTTCGGACGGTAACTTCAATTTTTTCACAATGGACTGATATCTATTAAAGACCTTTTTAAATGCTCGTATCAGACGGAAGTTTTCTAATAAGCAATAAAGGGATATGGAGTTTAGGTTGGAAGATACCAAATGATAGATCAATTTTTATTTAAAATATATTGCCAAATGAAAGATCTTGATATTCTGAATTAAAATATCTAACTGATTAGAGGGGCCACCGTTCATTTTTTATAAGTTTTTTCTACTTTGAAATTTAGGGAACTAATCCTACTTTTACTTAGAATAATGGTAAAATCGGACGATGTTTTTGGTGTTTGTATAGTCATCTGTACTTCATTTTTTTTCTGGCCAAAAACTAACACAAAATTCCTGAGTAAATAAGGTAACTTTAGGTGTGTAAAAAAAATTGGGTCACCGTGCACATATTTATAAGTGAGTTATGAACCGTTGTAATTTGTTTTTCAAGCAAACCGTTTCAGAACGTAACGTCAAAGTTAATGTTTATAACGTTGTATAACTAACATGATGACGTTTTGTGCTATTATTTTTGGCTAGTTATTCAACTTAAAAAAAATTTTGGATTGAACATTATTAAATATTTTATAGGGGAAACATACAATAATAGATATGTATGTGGTAAAGAATTTAAGTAGTCGTTCAACTATCTTATTCTGTTTTAATAGTCGTTCAACTGTCTTTTTTCTGTTTTGCCACTATTGGTTTTCCGTTTATCTTTTCCTTCAAAATAACGTACAGTCCATCAAAATCTTGTCTATCACAGGCACTTTTAAGGTGAATAATAAGCAATTGTCAAACCACTAGATGCCGCATTTTATTTTATGCATTCACTTTGTAGGCGTATCAGTTAAAATCAGGTTAGATAACTCTCCTCACAAAAATCTTTGACCTTTTGTTTGAATTGTTATTTTATTTTGAAATAATATATACTTAAATGTTTGATGTAGGTAAAATATTTAATTTGAGAACGTAAAAATTCTTTCTGCACAATGTTTCCTTATTTAATATTTGGATGTAAAAATGCAAGATTTGTAAACATTTCATACGATGGTTATTTCCTGTAAAACCGCATTTTGAGTAGGTAAACTTGGTAACCCACTAAAACCCATCTAGCATATGAAAGATTTATAATTCGAATATCTGCAGTGCAAATTTCATTACAATCGGACGTATGAAATTTTTTTGATTTACTGTTAAAAATGATATTTTTGTAGTTTTTGTGCGTGATCTTTCGAGTTATTTTCCCACTTTGATTGTGCTTGGGTTATGACACGTTATATATAATATATAAATATATATATATATATAAACAACAACATAAAACAAAGCATAAAACAGCCAAACCCAAAATCCCTTTTGTGCTAGATCTAAACAGCTACACACAATGTGGTTAATATACAGAGTAGAGTAGACATTTAATATGGAACTTTGGATTTTTTCCCCTCCCGTCTGCTCCAGTGAGATCCATCAATCACGGGGATAGATGGATAGGGAGAGGAAATTTACCAGCCAATCTCCAGTCTTGTACACCCTTCCGAGGAAGTGGTATTTCGGCAGCGGTTTTCCAATTTTTAGATCCGAAGTTGCACTGACGAGATGTAAATTCATCGAAATAGGGCTGTATATGCAACAGTGAAATTCAAATGAAGTGTTGCGNATATATATATATATATATATATATATATATATAAACACATTGAAAATGCACTGTAGTCTTTACGGAAAAATAATTACAAACATATCACACAAAACATAGATGTTCCTATTATGAATGTCCTTCCGGTTTCACCCTTGCGGGGATATTTATGGCAAACGTTACTTAGTAACGTGTTCCCATAATGAATGTCCTACCGGTGTCACCATGCGGGGATATTCATGGCAAACGTTACTTTGCCATGAATATCCCCGCAAGGGTGAAACCGGTAGGACATTCATTACTGGAACATTTATGTTTTGTGTGATATGTTTGTAATTATTTTTCCGTAAAGACTACAGTGCATTTACAATGTGTTTATTTATTTTTATTTAGATTCAAGCGTGGATGCTATAAACATTTTCTGTTATATATACCTAAAATAGATAATTAATATGATTCAACCAAAAGCTACATTGGATATAATTTATTTAGTCATTGAATCAGCATATATGAAATGCGTTTTCTTTTAATTCCTTTTTCAGCAGTATGGATATCTCTGAAACAAATCAATACAATCATGTTTTTATGCCCCGCCCACGAATGTGGAAGGGGCATTTAGTGTTAACCTTGTCCGTCCTTCCGTACGTCCGGTTAAGTTTTTGGGTTAAAGTCCATTTCTCAGACACTGTAAGAGATAGAACAATGCTAATAGGTCACTAGGTAGATCTTTGATGGTACTACATAGTTCACTAGGTAGTTTGACTCTTTGACCTATATTTCATGCTTGAGTGACTCTGGTTCAGTTTTATGTTTAAGTCCATTTCTCAACAACTACAACTTATAAGACAATGATGTTTCATCAAATTACATGTACTTGCCTTGATGAGTACTACCCAAAGCATTGATAATTAGATGTCTCTAACCTATATTTTACGCTTCAGTAACTTTGGTTAAGTTTTGCATTAAAGTCCATTTCTCAACAACTATACATTATAGGACAATGATCAAATTCATCAATTCATCAAATTAATTGCCTTGATGAGTACTACCCAACTCATTGATAGTAAGGTGGTTTCGACCGACATTTTACGCTTCGGTGAATTTGATTTGGTTAAATTTTGCGTTTAAGTCTATTTCTCAACAACTACACATAATAGGACATGAAATTTCATCAAATTAATTGTCCTGGTGAGTACTACCCAAATTAATGACAATTAAGTGGTTTTGATCTACATTTTAATACGAGGTTATCCTTTGCGATAAATCTTTTGGCGGGTCAACCGTGTCTTACAGACACATTCTCTAGTTTTTCCATCATTTCATCATTTGTTTATGTTAAAGTAAACATTTACGGAGAGAAAGTAGAGTGATACATCCGGCCTGGACCTGGCCATACTGTATTCTGTTCTCTGAAATGTGTTGCTAAAGACACTTCCAGGTAAATGCCGGATACAAATACTGAAGCTACAGTGTATCATATCAGAAGAGAGACAAAACCAATGCTGCTAGATTGTGACGGAAAACATAAAAATATTTATTGGATAAGAAAAGACTATTATTCATTTATATATTGTAGCTGAGACATATTAAATGTCGCTGATTGATAGCGAACGGACGAACAGGAATATGGGGCGAACGAACCCTTGGCGAACAGGTGATAGGGCGAACAATAGCCTTGTCGCACCTGACCCAACCCCGTGGTAATCAGCATAGGTCAGGATCCCATGCTAGGCAAACGAGAATGTCCATAGGCGAGTGTGTGCAAACGGATCCAGAATCAAAACCTATTTCTTTCTATTTGAACTCTTCTAATTAATTTGTGCGATTTAGTTAATTTACCAAAACAGCGGAATCGAAACGTTTGTAGTAAATGCAGGTTCATTGACGATGAGGCTGACTTTTGAGATTATCATTTAAAAAAAATAAATTGAAGGTATGTAAAACAAACAAAAACAAACATACACACAAAACTAAACTGCAATAAGCAATTTGAACATGTTCTGTTCAGTAAAGTAAGGAATTGTTTGATTATGTTGCTATTTATAAGCAATATAGACAAAATAACCTATATAAATTGCCTATTTATCCTTGCTAAAGTTCATTAAGTTTTGAAATGTTTTACAAAATTTTTATATATCTTACCAAGTGCAACTTTCGTACTTATATCAAATATTATCATGACTTTTCCTTGTTTTTCGGAGTCCCGATGTCATTTGCCTGTGTATACTAAGTTTTTATGGCTACACGGCCTGTATTTTATTTTCAGCAAGCTGACAGACTGTGTTTAATTTCTTCGACACACACTATAAGGTTGTTAAAATTTTATTCTGACTGTCTATAAATCCTAGCTGTACCTATATAGCGTAAGATCAATAACACTTGTAACGTCCTTTGGTAACGTTCCACCTTAATGCACATGGGACAAAGTCTCTACAAATACTAGGTAAAACAAAGTAATGGAATAACGCTTCAAATATTGATCTTCAAGTTGAAGTCTCCATCTAATGTAGAAAATATTCCAGTGGCATGCAGCTATATCCAGTTCAAGACGATTTAGATGTTATAGAACAACTGGACAATTATAAATGGATATAAACGGTAGGCCAAAGTCAGTTTAAGACATAAGTTTGCAATACGGGAATACCTCCAATTTCAACGGTATCTCACTAGCATGAAGCCTTCATCAATGAATAATGTTTCAATTTTTACAGCTTTTGTCAGCATGTTTTATCCTTTTAGGAAAATAATTGATAACAAGCAAAAATATTCACACATAATACTTAATTCTTTTCAGAAGTTTACCTGTGGTTAGTTCATCAAGAACATGCAGCTGAAAGAAATCCAGATATAACTCAAATTATAAAAACACTTCAACAAGAATTTGAAATTCACGGGAAAGACTCGAGATTTCTTATATTTGTCAAAACAAGGGCAACAGCTAAGGCGCTATCTGAAAGACTACCACCGTACCTTAAAAGTGTTTATCTGACGGGCAGAGCTTCCAGTGGAAAACATGGTATTTTAATTGATATTTAAGGATATATTACTTGTTAAAAAAAATATCATAGTTTCAAAATTAATAAAAAAACACTGATTAATTTGGCAAATCGAAAGAATATATACTATAAACATAAAACAAAGCAAAAACACCCAAAATCCCTATGGTGCTAGATGTAAACAGATACACACAATGTGGTTAATTGATAAAATTTCAGTATGAATACTGTTTATATTTCAACTCTATCAGAGTCTTTTTCAAAACAACACTATTTACAAAAAACTACACTACAAAACTTAATATAATCAGTAAACTATATGTCGGAGACTGAAGGCGTGACCTCAATTATAGTGATGTGAAAAAAAATGTTTGCTGGTGTTTGTTCGTAACTTTTTACTGCAACATTTTCTTTATTTTTTTAAACGCTGGGATTATATGCATTTATTGATCTTTAAAGCTGATGTTAAGACTTTGTTTTAAACGATCACTCCAATAGCTTTCTTTGGATTTTCTCTTGTTTAAATTCCACGATCTATTTTGGTCAATTGCGCTGACTTGCATATTTTGCCAGTTGTGATTTGGAGTATTCAAATGGATTGTAGTGGCCTGGTTCTGATATTTGTTTTCGATATTCATTGAAGAAAGACATTGAATCCTCTCTGCTATATACGCTACTTTATCGCAGCTGATCTGCACTGACACCTATACATCATGTAATTCGTTACAACCCTAGATTAAACCTACGAGGAGGTATCACCCGGTTACCGAAAGCTTTAATTTTATATAGCCCAGGTGGCCGTGTGGTCTAAGGTGCTTGACGGAGTGCAGGCGATGTTGCAATAGATGCCACAACAGCGATGGATCGAATCCCGGAGGGGACACTACCAAAAATTTGCTGATACAAATTTGCAGATCTAACAATGATGTGTATGTGTGTGTGTGTGCGTCACGCAAAAGCAATGCGTTGTTAAATTTCAAAGAATTTATTTAGTTTACAATTTTACCATCTCTTTGTTGAAATCTATTTGTACAAAATTGTGTTAACGACATGCTCATTTTACTTAGTTAAAGTTCCAATAGATTGTGATGTTCGTTTAAATCAAATCATTGTATTAGGTAAACAAGCAGCAAAACAGCCTAAACTTTTGGCAAAGAAATAGCTCAAGAGAGTCGTTTTTGCGAGTATGAAATCTCCATAGTTTCCCCTATTTGGTACATTGAAAATTTTGGAATAATACAGTATCAGTTTCACGCGAGTATCGCATTACTAACAGTTTTTTCATCATAAATAAATCATACAATGAATCTCAATACTGTTCTTCGTTATTACATATTTTTTTAGGTCTCCAGATCCTAAAGCAACTGGAAGTAGTAGAAAAATTTAGAAATGGCGACTATCTGTCGATGGTTGCAACATCAGTTGCATTTGAAGGTCTTGACATTAAGGAATGTAATTTAGCAATAAGATACAAATTCAGTGTTGATGAAATCAGTAGCTTTCAAATTAGAGGTAAATATCTGAAAAAGAAGCATCATTGAAAAAAGAGGAGCCCTTGAAAATATATTGTTATGTGGCAGAAACGACCAATAATCTATTTCAAATTGAAGTTAGCAATGATAAAACAAAACTGGCTCAAATTATTTTACAAATTAAATACAATATTTGACTTATCTGACAATAATGAAGTCCAAGTAATCATCCAAATTAATAGTTCACTTAATTCCACCAATAAATGTCCAATAGAATAATCCTTATAATCCTCACTAAATAGTTGAATAGATTCACAATAATTGATGTCAATTTCCAATACAAAAGATGTGCGTGATAATCCTGTATAAACTAATTAATCCAGTATAAACTTATTAAACTGACTGACTCAACCCTTTTCTGCTACCTTATATAAATACATTTATTATTTCCAGAAAAATCTTTCCACAAGAGACAACTGGAACATTCTAATCAACTGACAATCACATGACTAGAAAGATTATGTAAGGAAAACCTCTAGGAAATTCTTTGTGTTAAATATCAAATTTAAATTCTAGAAATTTCTGTATGTTCTAAGGTGTAATAACCTTGACCATTGTTTATTGTAAACAAGTAACATAACTAGGCCAAACAAATTACATAATATGAAGGCCGTACAAAAAAAAAACAATGAATATAATATTTACAACATTTAATTACCTATAACATCTCCCCCCCAAAAGAAAATGTTTGAATGCAATGAAAAACATTTAAAATAAACGATGGCGTGTTATGAAATTGATCAAACCTTTGACAATGCGTCTGCAATGACATTATCTTTTCCTTTAATGTGTCTTATGTCTAGATTAAAACCTTGCAGAGTCAAACTCCACCTCAAAAGTCTTTGATTTTTATCTTTTATTTTATGAATAAATTTAAGAGGGTTGTGATCAGTATATACAATGATAGGCTGAATTGAAGCTGTAACATAAATTTCAAAATGTTGTAAAGCCATAATCAAAGACAAACATTCTTTTTCAATGGTGGAGTAATTTCTCTGGTGTTTATTAAATTTTCTAGAAAAAATAACAAATAGGATGGTCTATACCATCTTCACCTTCTTGTAACAAAACACCGCCAGCAGCAACATCACTGGCATCTACCGCTAATTTAAATTGACAATCAAAATTAGGTGTTGCTAAAACTGGCGAACTTTCTAGGATGGCTTTTAGTTCTTCAAATGCTGTATCACAACTTTTAGACCAAATGAACTTTACATTTTTTCTTAATAATTTGGTCAAAGGCTCACTAATTGAAGAGAAGTTTTGACAAAATTTTCTATAATATCCAGCCATTCCCAGAAAGCGTATCAATTGTTTCTTATTATCAGGTTTAGGAAAACTAGAAATAGCACTTATTTTAGCATAATAGGTTTTACCTGACCCTGACCTACAACATGTCCTAAATAATTTACATAAGCAAATCAAAATTCACTCTTGGAGAGGTTGACTGTTAGCATAGCACTGCTTAAGCGTTCGAAAAAAGTTCGGAGTATCTGAAGATGTTCTTCCCAAGTGTCACTATATATAAGAATGTCATCAATGTATGCTTCACACCGTCAATTCCAGAAATAACACTGTTGATGAGACGCTGCAAAGTTGCCGGCGAATTTTTCATGCCGAAAGCCATCACTTTGTATTGGAATAGTCCATTGGGTGTAACAAAAGTGGCAAGTTCTTTTGCACGCTCTGTAAGAGGAACTTGATAAAATCCTTTTAATAATAGGAAAAATGAAAGGATATGGAGTGAATGTACATGTGACAAAAACGCACACGATACATAGAAAACTCCAGTTTATCAAGGACAGGGCTTTTATTCCTGTCTTCATCTTGATGTCGCCTGAGGGTCTTCAACTAGAGGTGAACAATATTCACCCCCTCAAGCGAGATCAAGAAGGCCCCTAGCGTGCACTTAAGCGGTATTCTTGACAAAAATTATATCAAGGTCACTCCCTTGCTCCCAACCCGCCATGGAGTGCCAACTTGGGCGATGCTCAGGGTTATCCAGCTGAAAGCACCAGGGTTACAAGAAGAGAATAAAAATGTTGAGCAACATCGATCGCAGCTAAAATATGTCATTGAAGCAACACATGTCGGGAGCGGTCAATGAGAAAAAAAGTAAAATCGGGCAATGTATGCCTACAAATATTTGTCATTAGGTAGCCCGGCGAAAGACAAAAATAAGGACAAAAACAACATCGATAGACAACACGGGGCACATCGAAATAGATGTAGGCAAACCTTGCAGTGTAACTTTGGTTGAAAGGGCAAAAATAGTCGTGTGTACAGATTATAACATTTTAGTAAAAATAATGAAAATATTGAACAGCCAAATGGAAAAAAATAAATGAATTAGTACACGTATGAGAAATTCTCACACGGACAAACACGCCATAACTGTAATATTATAAGAGCATACATCTCAAGCACGGGGAGACTTTCTACTGACTCCACGCAGCACGAGAGACAAACTCTGCATAAGTCGATTTTTGGTAATGTATTAAGCATTTCCAATTTTGTCAATACAGTCATCAATGTGCGGAATTGGAAATGAGTCAGTTTTTGTAACACTGTTTAATTTTCTATAGTCCGTACACATGCCATAAGTTCCATCAGGTTTAGGCACTAGAATACAAGGCGAGCTCCAATTGCTTTTGCTAGGTTCAATAAAGTCAATTTTTAACAAATACTGAATTTCATCATGCAGATACTTTTGTTTGATCGGATTCAGTCGATATGGGTGCTGTTTAATCGGTACTTAATAACCAACATCAACGTCATGAAATATTTTATCACTTCGTGTCGGAATGTCCGGAAACAAATGTTCAAAATCACTGAGTAACTGTTCCTTTTGAATCGTTGGTAAATGTTGAAGTTTCGAATCCAAATCTTGTAGAATCTGTGAGTTTTCCAGCTTCGGTGTGATAGATGGCGAATCAATCTTTTCACAAAAGTCATTTTCGGAATTGTCAGGGTCAACACTAACTATATTTACAGAATGTACAATATTTGTGCTATTTCTATCTATATAAGGTTTTATCATATTTACATGACACAACCTATTATGTCTACGTCTGTCAGGTGTTTTAATAATATAATTTAAATCACTGATTTTCTTTTCAACAATATATGGACCAAAATATCTGGCTTCAAGTGGCTTTCCAGGAACAGGGAGTAAAACAAGTACTTTATCACCAGGGTCAAAATTACGTTTTACAGAATTTTGGTCATATTTAGCTTTCATAGATTCTTGACTGGATTTAAGATTTTTATTGGCTAGTTCACAAGCTTTTACAAGTTTAGTGCGAAAGTCTGAAACATAATCAAGGAGATTTAAATGGTATTTTTCATCAGATAAAATATTCTCATTTAAAAGTTTGAGTGGTGTCCTAACTGTATGTCCAAAAACTAACTTAAATGGACTAAGACCTAATGACTCCTGGACTGCTTCTCTTACAGCAAATAAAAGAAAAGAAATTCCTTCATCCCAATTTTTCTCTGTGTCAAAACAGTAGGTCCGCATCATATTTTTTAAGGTTTGATGAAATCGATTTAAGGCGCCTTGACTTTCAGGGTGATATGCAGATGATCTGTACTGTTTAATGCCCAATTCATACATAACTTGCTGAAAAATACCTGACATAAAGTTTGAACCTTAGTCTGATTGAATTGATTTAGGTAGGCCAAATTAAGTAAAAAAATTAGTTAAAGTCCTAACTATGGTCTTAGTCTTTATATTTCTTAAAGGAATAGCTTCAGGGAACCTTGCGGATGCACACATAATAGTTAACATGTACTGATTACCAGATTTTGTTTTTGGTAAAGGGCCTACACAATCTAAACTCCTCAAAGGCAGGTATCGGCTGAACAGGTGCTTTTGGAATAACTTGGTTTGGTTTCCCTACTAATTGACATGTATGACAAGATTTGCAGTAATTAGAGACATCTTTTCTAAGATTAGGCCAATAAAAATAATTTAAAATTATGTTATAAGTCTTATTAATACCTAAGTGTCCTGACAAGGGAGTATCATGGACCATGCTTAATATCTCAGCTCTATACACCTTTGGCACTACAATCTGATACTTTAGCGCCCACTCTGCATAGGCAGATACATCTGAAGGTCTCCATTTACGCATAAGAATACCATTCTTAATAAAATAAGTGACAGGTTCTTGCAAACACTCACTTTCATCAACAGCCCTTTTGAAAAGACATGAAATTTCATAGTCCTTATGTTGCTCATTGCTAAATGTAGACTAAGAAATACCTTCACCTTTAACCAATGAACTATCAGAAAACTCCAAGGGCTTGCTTGTTTTTGACACCAACATCACTAAGCTGACTCATAAATGTATCCGACAAATTAAAACCACCAGTGCTTTTTTCCTCAACTTTCTGAGCTTCAACACTTTTCTTTTTCATAGCACGAGTAACTGCACAAGCAGGATACAACTCAGAAAACTCCTGTTCAGCAGAATCAGGAACTTGATCAAAAGAAGGCCTGTCTGTCAAAATAGGATTTCTTTGAACTTTATCCCCAGCTAAATCATTACCAAGAAGAAGTTGAACACCTTCAAAGGGCAATGATGACTTGATACCTAAGGTCACAGGCCCAGAAACTATATCCGGAGACAAATAAAGATTATGGAGAGGAATAGCAAAATAACCACTAAAATCTACCCCTTTAATAAGAACATTTCTACCAGTACTAGAAATATCATCAAACGGCAGGGTCTCCGCCAACAAAAGAGACTGAGAAGCTCCAGTATCTCTTCGAATTCGAATAGAGGTAGAATTACAAAAATCACTCGAAAGCGACACAAAACCGTCAATAATAAATGGTTCAAAAATCTCCATAATGGGACTAGATGGGGATTTGACCTCGACCTTACTAACAGGATCAGAAACAGACTTCACCTCAGAAAAAGAACTATGCACATCTGTGTCAAAATGAGGCAAACATTGTGACGACTCAACAAAACCACTGGGTTTAACTTCACTTTCATTCCTTTGCTTTAACCTATAACAGTCAGATATCAAATGGCCTTTCTTCTTACAATAATTACATGAAATCAACTTGAATTGTCTCTGTGACTGGGAGGGAGGATAGGACTTGGACGAGCTATTCACTGGACTTTGCCTGCTGTTTACTTCATTTGTTGGTTTGGGTGAAAAATTTGTGGAATGATTATTTCTGAAAAATTTCTGTGGTTTATTAAAAAATTGTGTTTTATGTGTAAGTGAAAAATCATCAGCTAAACGTGCAGCAATTTGCAAAGTTTCAGCTTTTTGTTAATCAATAAAAGTTTTAATCTCAGTACTAATACATCTTTTAAATTCTTCAATTAAAACTAGCTGACGTAATTTCTCATGATTGTTATTTATTTTCTTTGATGAACACCAACGATCAAATAGTTGCTCTTTTGTTCTAGCAAACTCTAAATAGGTTAGGTCACTCTGTTTTTCTGCATTCTTAAATTTTTGGCGGTAAGCTTCAGGGACCAGTTCATAGGCTTTAAGAATTAACTCTTTTACAGTGTCATAATCTGAAGCCTGTTCTACTGATAACTTAGTGTAAATTTCCCTGGCTTTACCAATTAACACACTCTGTAATAACATTGACCAATTATGTTTTTGCCACTTTAAATTTCAGCTATTTTCTCAAAATGCAGAAAATATTTGTCAACATCCTTTTCTTGAAAAGGAGGGACCAACCCGATGTTTTTAGCAACATCAAATGTCTGAGAATTCTGAGAAAGGTGTTGATTCTTTTCAGCTAATTCCAATTTTTTCATTTCTAGTGAAACATTCTTTCTTCTCTTTCTCTTTCTAATTGTAATTTTCTGATGTCTAATTCTTTTTGAATTTCTTGTTTTTTAATTTCTAATTCCGGTATTTGAACGCCAAAAGTTTCCAAAACAGATTCATCAAAAATGTCTTCTTTTACCAAATAATTTGCAATCACATTTTGAACTTCAAATTTTCTCATTCCAGATTTGACATTCAATTTCAAATGTTTTCCTAAGATAATTAATTCATCCTTTTTAAGCTTCTCAAAATTCTCCACCTGACACGTAGACATAAATTGTTCTGGATCAAATGACATCTTGTAAAAAATTTCTTCCTGACTTTTAAAAATTTTTCTATTTAACAAAAATACGATATTTTTTTTAAACAATTTCGAAGATCCCGGACGATAGCCCCAATTTCTGTTATGTGGCAGAAACGACCAATAAACTATTTCAAATTGAAATTAGCAATGATAAAACAAAACTGGTTCAAATTAACGTTTGAATCAGACAAAAAAATAATTATTTTACAAATTAAATACAATATTTGACTTATCTGACAATAATGAAGTCCAAGTAATCATCTAAATGAATAGTTCACTTAATTCCACCAATAAATATCCAATAGCATAATCCTTATAATCCTCACTAAATAGTTGAATAGATTCACAATAATGGATGTCGATTTCCAATACAAAAGATGTGCATGATAATCCTGTTTAAACTAATTAATCCAGTATAAACTTATTAAGCTGACTGACTCAAATCTTTTCTGCTTCCATTATATAAATACATTTATTATTTTCAGAAAAATTTTTCCACAAGATACAACTGGAACATTCTAATCAACTGACAATCACATGACTAGAATGATTATGTAAGGAAAACCTCTAGAAAATTCTATGTGTTAAATATTAAATTTAAATTCTTGAATTTTCTATATGTTCTAAGGTGTAATAACCTTGACCATTGTTTATTGTAAACAAGTTACATAACTAGGCCAAACAAATTACATAATATTAAGGCCGTACAAAATAAAAACAATGAATAAAATACATTATAGAATATTTACAACATTTAATTACCTATAACAATATCAACAGTTCTGGGTTCGCATGTTTGTATTTCATTTGATATCAGACAGAGTTGCGAAAGAATTGCAAATTATAGTACAATGTTGATCGTGATATGTTCAGACGCGAGAAGATTGGATATAATCCAATATGTCAATCCCGTCAGAAACTAAATGTTTTTGATTTCTCCTTTTTCAGTACATAATTTATTTTACTTCGGTGAGAAATGAATGCAGTTTTAAATTGAATTTTACCACCTTTGAGCTATATGTACTTGTATTTTTTTTTGTAATCCAAATAACTATAAATGAAGTTATTATGTAGAAAATTCAATTGGTTTGGGTTGTATACTTCTTTCTGCAAAATATTAAACCTTTATATTTTCTGTAATTGAAGTTAAATGTGTTGCAACTTAAAAAGCAGTTAAAATTGTATTCATTACATATACATGTTTTGCATTATTTTAATACAATTGCATCCGTTTGAGAAGTGCAAAACTGTTTGACAGATAAAAGGTAATGATTTAATCCGAATATATATATATATATACACTGAAGGTTATGAAGAATTGTGAAATTTTTGTCTGTCCGCTGCAATATATGGTTCTTGGAAATTCAGGGTAAACAGTTGTGCATTATACATTTCAATCATGAACAAAGATATTCAGATCGCCTTTTCGTTAATCGATATGCATATTTTTCGCAATTTTTACTCCCTTCATATTTCCGCTTCTCGATTCCATGAATTAAATTTATCACATTTAGTGGTGAATGAGAGAATTGGGTGTAGCGTAAATATATCCCGAGATGTGACCCCGTTGATAATTGTTTAAACTGACCTTAACATGGACTCAAGGTCAAAGATCAATTTTGACTTTCACGTTTGGCCCTGAGTCCTGTTAGCACAGAAACTGTTGTCGTATGAGATTTAAAAGTCTATGAAAACACTGCAAGTTCCGGTTCAGGTTTTTGCCATGTTAACTTCCGGCATGAGAATTGCAAGTTCCGGCATTGCGAAATGTGCGAGAAACCTCTGTTTATTAAAAATGCGATGTGTTATCTCACATTTTTTGGCGGAACATTACATTTTCTTATTCACAAGAAGCACTGTTGGTCTTAACTTTCTTTCAGATTAAATTATGTATGTAACTGATTGTACTCTAGCGACACCTAAAGTACATCACGGTTGTCAGTCGTGATTTCATCATTAAAGTAAAAAAAATGCATAAAAAGTCATTTATAAGTTTATAGAACTTTTGTATTTCTATAGATACTTTGTCAATATGGGTCTGTTTGAAGCATTCTTCATTTTGAGTCTTTTGACTCAGCCTGGCATTAGTCCCAGATTCAGCGTGAAGTGTGATTATTGATTTTGAGAGAAAATGTATTGTAGGATTTAATTACTGTGAAAGTACTATTGTTCGTGGGGTACCAATTTTCGTGGATTTCGTGGTTGACTTAAACCACGAAATTTGATACCCAACGAAACATAAATTTCCTATAGATTTGTACTGTGGAAAGTCTTAAACCACGAATTTAAGAACCCATGGACTAACTTCCAAATTTCATAAGATATGGTAAAAGTTTGATGAACAATTCTAGCCATACATTGTTATCTGTTAGTTAGTTGGGTAATGAAATAACATGGTGACCTTTTGCTTGCAGATTTTATGGCTGTGGAAATAGTTGCGATTGATAATCATTATGATCATTTATGACTATCTGTGGTCAGGTTGGGTTATAAAATATCTTTCTGACCTTCTGTTTGCATATTTCTCGGCTGTGGAAATAGTTGCGATTAATATTTTTTTTACCTGCACATAAAAATTACTAACAATTTGTTGAGTTTGACTTAATTTTGTTCTACAAAGGGGAAGCCCCTGACCCCCCTTTTCCAAAGTAAAAATGCATAAATGTTGCCCTGTTGATGTGATTCTGCCTATTGGTTGTTTAAAGGTGCATACATTTTGCACTTTTTAAAAAACTAAAGTTGTGTCTCAATATTGAAACAATTTACTCTAAAACTTAGTTGGTCCCACTAACCCGTCAACTTCTGATTACTTCTTGTCACGTCAGCTTAAAATTATTAGTTTGTCATGCCTATATTTCTAACAGCTGAATAAACATTTGATTCAAATAATCATGTACTAACGTTAAATTCTATATAGAAATCATATTTTCAAATATTTCCGTCGTACGGAGAATACTTTAAATCTCATAGACTTTTAAATCTCGGAAACCCCCGTATGAAATCTGCAAGTAAATGACAAAAACCGAAAACGGAACTCTAAGTTTTCATACGACACCGTACTAAATAAAGGCAAAAATGTGATGAACGTCAAGGCCTTTATTTGTTTCATTTAGTCAGAACCTCTTTAATGCCTCCCTTGAGAGTAATTGCCCTTTACGAGTTTCAATCAATGGTTTTTAACATTTTTCATATTTTATTACATAATATTGAATCATACATTTTCAAAGGCAAAAAAGAAAGGAAATCGAAACATTTAGACCATGTAGTCAACTTCACTTATTTTTTGGTAGAGTTTAGAATTCAAAATGCATTTTGTTTCATTTTTTTATCAAGGAAGGATACGTAGTAAGCGTGGTAAAGAGATTGTGCTTGCTGCTACTGAGAGTCTGATTAATGAGGAAGCGAATATTCTGAGGCAATATTACATGAAAAAAGCCATCTTCAAAGTAATGGATATGGATTTGATAGAAGACATAGCCATAGCAGGAAAAGATTTGTTTGATAGTGAAGAACGTCAAAGAACGTTAAGAATAAAAAATGAAGTGAAACTGAAATCGTCTTTTTCTGTACATTGTAAGCTATGTGGAACGTTTATCATTGAGGGACAGTATTTAAGACATATAAATAAGAGACATTACATTGTATATAATAAAGCAATTTTATCTAAGACACAATGCATGCCACTAGAGAAAATTGAAAAATTTGATGCAATGAAAAAGACAGAGCGAGCGTGCGGACCCTACGGGTGTGAACACCACTGGGGATCAATCTTAGAGTATAGTGGTTGCACCTTTTTGGCATTATCAAGAGATTGCGTAAATATGTATACAGAAAAGCACGATCTAATCAAATTCAAACAATGGATGGATTTCCCTTATGAAATAAGAAGTCTAACAGACCGCGAAGTTTCTGAATTCAAACCGTGTACCTAAAAGTTTACATGTCAACGGGAACAAATATTTGAGCGTCACAAAAGTTTTATCTGCACCTGTTATATTTGATGTACTTTTTTAAAAACGTATTGCTTTTCATATGGTGTATGTTTTTCGAATATTAAGTATAATTCAGGTAAAATTAAATGGTATGCATTGTTTTATTCTTTCCACTCTGCCAGATTTTCGGCAAATATAGTAATACCTTATATAATGTACGCACAAGAAATGCCACGGATAAAGGTTATGGTGTATCACTAAGACTGTTTGATAGCGGCTATATTTTCATTTTTCATTTTCGTTGCCTCCCTATAGTTTATTGAATGATAAATAGAGATTAATGCATGGCCTTTTCCATATTAGCACGGTTATCACCCCGAGACCCCCATATCAGCCCGATAACCGTGCTGATATGGAAAAGGCCATGTCTTAATCTATTTATCATATACTTCCAATTAGGAGTTATCATCACGCCCGGGCTGAAATAGCAATATCATCGGGCTGATATGGATATTTCAGAACGAGGCGAACTGATATGGCCATATAAGACTGGGTGTATGTTATGGACTGTTAACCTCCGGCTATTTTACATATGCAAAACAGAACATATCTTAGCTAAGTATGTAATAAATTTTAGTATTTTCGGAGAAACACGTCGTGCGAAAGATGGTCACTTGATAACTTAGTTGTATCTTCCAATCGTAATTCATCTTAAACATTCATGAACGTAATCAGTGTATGGAATGCGTGATATCGGTATACTTGAAAATTCGAGGATTTTGCAAGCGACAAGAAAATGTGACAAGTGTCGAATGTTAAATATGAAGCTACTAGTAATTAGTAATAATAGTTTATAATAATTCAATTATCATTTTATCACTGTGCGCCGCTTTTAGCTTACCTTTTTCTTTACTCGCACGAGGCCAAGTTTTTACAAGGGCTTATTCAAAGAAAACAAAAAGATTTAGTATAGTCCTTTAATTTCAGCTTCCGCTATATAGACGATGTACTTTCTCTTAATATTCCTAAATTCAAGGAGTATTTACATCAGATCTATCCAAATGAGCTTGAAATTAAAGAAACAACTGAAACACCTACTTCAGCTTCTTACCTAAATCTTTTATTGTATATTGACGAAGATTGACGCTTGAAATCTAAGCTATATGACAAGCTTGATGATTTTAATTTCCCGATTGTGAACTTTCCCTTTCTCTGCAGTAATATACCTACCTCTCCAGCCTATGGAGTGTACATTTCACAGTTGATTCGTTACTGTCGAACATGTAGTTTGTACAGTGATTTTTTTAACAGAGCAAAAACACTGTCCCAAAAAATGCTTAGTCAGGGATTTGGTCAACCCTTGTTAATTTCATCCCTCAAGAAATTCTATGGCCGTCACCATAGCATCATTGAAAGATATGACGTGTCAGTATCCAAAATGAAAGTTTTTTTGCATATTCAAGTTTTTAGAGACTGTGAAGGCATTTTCAGCTAGATTCACGTCTTCCCGGATTTGACTACCAACTTTGACATTTTCCCGGATTGAATCACTCACAGTGTGACGGGTGCTGTTAACAGAGCAGGACACGCTTACTTTTCCGGACCACCTGATGTCGCTTTCAGTTTTTTATGGGAGCTCACACCGTAAGTGCTTTTATTTTTGTGTTGTCTTGTTGAATTTTAAATTTGTCTTAGTCAGTGATGTTTGTGGTACCGATTTGTAATTGACTATGTTTTAATGCTAATTACAATAGCTTTTCAAAATTTCACCTTGGTACTGTTTGAGGGTTAGAAAAGTAACACGTACCATGGTTCTCAATTGGTTTTGTCTCAGGGTTAGAAAATGACAATAACCAATCAGTAACCTAATAGATCTTTCAAAACATTTGCTCCACTGAACGTGTGACGGGTGCTGTATACAGGGCAGGACATGCTTAACCTTCCGGGGCACCTGATGTCACTCTCAGTTTCACTGGAGTTCACACTGTGAGTGCCTTTGTTCTGAATGTTGAAATTTCTGTTTCTGTGCTTTGTATCTGTCTAACGTCATTGTTTTCTGTGTTCTCGTTTTTGCCCTGTCTTTGGACTTCGATTTTTATGAATTTCACTCCTTTGTTCCTTCGGTATTCTACTGCCGTTGTTTAATAAGTAGACGTATTTTACTGGTAAATTCGAGGATTTTGCAAGCGACAAGAAAATGTGACACGTGTCGAATGTTAAATATGAAGCTAATAGTAATTAGTAGTAATAGTTTATAATAATTTAGTTATCATTTCAATATAAGCAACTCTATAACAAATCAATCTCACACGCATATGAACATGCAACAACCAATTGGGAGATAAACCAGAATTGTTTGAAGCTATGTGTTATACATATCAAAGTGATATCATTTGCATAGAAACGCGATAGATTTTACATAATAAACATTAGCCTTAAGTGAATCTTTTCAATTAGCAATGAGATTATTTCTTTATTAGAACGAAAACTACAGAATAGTCAAGCGATATTAGTTATATTTAAGGTGTGTTATTTTTAACATAAAACAGAAATAACTGCATTCCAAATGAGATTTTTTTTTGGAATTTATTTCTTCACCTTCAATACTGAACAAAAAATGACTGTAAAAACCAGTGACAGTCCATTTATATTTTTATGGACAAAATATGACTGACAATGACTGTCAAAATGACTGTAATAGTTAAATTGTGATTGTCACAACACAACACTTATGTAGGTTATGTCAAACACTTTTTACTTATGACACACACATTTTGACTGCTACGTATGCAAAAAATTTGTGAGTCACCAATTTATGAGTCACACAACCCTTTGAAGGAGGTTTCCCAGTCATATTTTACCAGTTACAACGGAAATGAGTGTTGCAACAGTTTAAGAATGACTGTGTCAACCCTTACAGCGTTGTAACAGTTAAAAATATCTGTGTCAACCCATTAAGCCTTGTGACAATCATTTTTGTCCATCACAACGAAATACGCGTTGTGTTAGACAATATTTGTCCGTTATAGTCATTTGAGGGTTGTAACTAATGAATTCCGTACTTCACAGTGGTTTATCAGATAATAATATTTCGACTGTTGAAAAAAACAAAAACAAAAACAAAAGCAAAGAAAAAAAAAACTAATAAAATCGTTAAGAAGATCTCTTTCAACAGTATTTTTCAGTTAGATGTGTATCACAATATGATATATATACAGTTTTCAAAATAATAATAAAAAAAAAAAAACAATGCAATGGAAAAATCGATTAAAAATAAAAAGATACTGTATAACACAAGTACACATATAATTATCTTGTTTGGCAATTTTGATCTTAACACTGTCTTGACAGGATTTACACAATTTTGTCAAGACTATGTAAGACATTCAGTTTATTTTCAATACAAGTACTTTCAATGACGATCAAGACGTGTTCAGTTTGACAAGAGTGAATAAGATCAAATTTCCAATCCCGTTAAGATTTTTGTGTGTAAAAAGGATAAGATTGTGTTATGGTATGTCAAGACAAGGTCCTGTTCCGAAAAGTAGGCCATACAAAAAATTTAATTTAATTGAAAATAAAATAAATCAATGAATGAATAATAGCCAATAATTTTGTGGGGAACGCAGACGCGAATTCAATATCATCATTTCAATTCTTAGTTTATTTAATGTAGAGGTATTTACAAAAATGTCGAGAGAGCAAAAATTGTGTCAAAACTATGATAAAATTGAGGTTGAATTCAATTTCTTTTTATACCGTTAAAGTAATGAGATTTTCAGACATTTTTTGGAAATTATTAGTAAATGTTTCCTCTGAATTTAAAGATACGTCATCTGATGATAAACTGAACAACATTCTTACTTCAGACATAACCCTTTTATCAGCTGTATTCACTTGTTTGTTATATATTTTAATAAATTTGTGTTAATTCATGTATAATTTGCTTTGTCCAATAGCGATGTAAATTCAAATAAAGAAATTATAAAAATTATAATTTGTTAAACAGTTAAACATCATCTGTAGATTTATCAATAATGGTTTAAAAATAAATTTCGATTTACATGTTTATGTTATTCTTGTTTTAAATTTGGTTGATTTCAGCAACAGTGGTGGTCCGAATCCCGGAGAGGGAACTACAAATGTGCATTACCTAACAATGTTGGGATGATTTTCAGACGTAAATATAAAATAATTCATCAAGCCCAGTATAATGTCTCGCGATATTATCCATGGAACAGGTATAGTCATCTTCGCTAGCCAAGGGTTACGATTCGCTCTTCTCATCTTCACCCTTGGCAGATCAAGCTGGATTTCTGTAGTCTCAAATCCACGTTTTTTGATTGGTTACAGTTAACCTTCGCTGCAGCCAATCAATTCCCTTACATTCAGATTTTAGATATATATCGTAACAATAAACTTTAAAATATGGTGTTTAGTGATTTTTCTATTTTGCAAACTTTGCACGATTTTAAAATCTTTCTTTACTTTTGAAGGGTTGTTTCCTTGTAGTTAAATATATTGTGAAAAATAACTAAATACCGAAGTTGCTGTGAATTTATTTTCTGCATATGCGCATTTCGACAAATTATGTCTCTTCAGTGCAGATAATATCTAAACGTTTGGAAGACCATATACTCAAAGATGCTGAAAAACTGATAGAGAACAAATAACCAATATGATCTAAATGTGATTTGTTGTATAATTAGATGCAATAAATAATCTTTAATTATAACAATAAATCATACTAAAACTCTTACTTCAAAGGGAGATAATTTGAAACTGATGTTTCACAAATTGTGGCTCAATCCGCAAAGGGTGAAGAGGAAAGGACCGGATCGTAACCCTTGGCTAGCGAAGATGAGGTATAGTACACATTCTTCAGACAATTACTGTAAACCAACGATATTATTCATTATCGCGAAAATAAGTGTCACTAAGATTTCTGATCCTAATATAAATGCATTAACAGAAATTGAAATCGCGAAAATTAGTCTCCACGAAGTTCAGCCTGAGGGACAATACGCGAAATAAAGTATCCGTGAAAATAAGTTGGTTTACAGTATATAAAAATTATAGATTTGTGTGGTGGCATTCCTTGTCGAAAGTCATTTTATCCTCACTGCTATACACACAGCTGATCTGCAGTGAGAACCTATACATCATGTACTGCGTTACAACCCTACGAGGACGTATCATCCGGTTACCGAACGCAATATTTTATATAGCCTAGGTAGCCGCGTGGTCTAGGGTGCTGGACGTAGTGCAGTGTTGCCATAGATTTCACTTAAAGTAATGGTTGGAATCCCGGAGAGGGAACTACGAATATGCAGATGTA
The DNA here is from genome assembly GCA_002080025.1 of Modiolus philippinarum. Lineage (NCBI taxonomy): Eukaryota > Metazoa > Mollusca > Bivalvia > Mytilida > Modiolidae > Modiolus > Modiolus philippinarum. The sequence goes on along the minus strand of MJUU01017815.1, from coordinate 47,082 downwards.
ACAATGTTTGGATGATTTTCAGACGTAAATATAAAATAATTCATCAAGCCCACTGTAATGCCGCACGATATTCTCCATTGGACAGGTATAGTATGAAGAGTTGTCACATACTTAAGACAAGTATATATATGTCTAGGAGATTGTGCAACAATAAACGTTATATATAAAATAAAATAATGTTGCTTAAAATTAAGTTACAACATTTTCAGTCAGCAAATGACTTTCTTTAGTATAAAACTCGCTTTTATATCATTGCGATTGATGGTCACATATATCAACAATACTTGGAAAATGTACATAGAATGTCAATGTTTCCCTTTCACACAAGTAAATTAGAAAAGTACCTTTACAATTATCAATGTACACAGATTTTTTTTGCAGATATGCTCAACTTTCTAGTGAGAGAAATCAACTAATACTCAAGTTCGTCTTCGAATTCATTAGAAATCAAAAATATTCACAATGGTGTAAGTTTAAATTGGTGAGTCGCAAATGCACATCATTTACTGTATTCCTGTTGTTAATATCTGTTTTTTTTTTGTTTTTGTTTTTTTTGTACATCTAGTTAATGTATGTACTTGTTTCCATGCTATTACGTTATATGTTCCATACACTAATCTGTATGCTATTATTTTCTATTTCCCTTATTGTATTGCGGAAAAATCTTCATAAATAAGCTAAACTGATCCGATTTGTCAGTTCTTTGGGCAAAGAAATACGTTTAAACATAAACCATAAAGTTTTTCCTTTTGCATTTGGCCACTTTTTTCTTGCGGTTTATACTAACAATGTTAAATGTCAAGGTAATTTGATCTCAATTGAACATGTTTAACTGTGACATATATGTCACCTTAGTCCATTTTCCTTGATCCATTGTTTGAGAGTATTAAGCTTCGAGATAACTAAACATTTTGCAAAGGGCAATAACTAGTACAAAAGCAAAGCAATTAGCAAAGAATTCCACTAAACCGGTGCTAGGGGCCGTCTTGAACTTACTATGAGAAATGAGCAAAGCTCATTGTTGAAGGTTCATGGTGACTTCAAGATGAAGAACAACAATAAAAGCGTTGTTCCTTTGCTTGTTTTTTTACAATGTATTTGTAGAGACTTTGTCTCATGTGCGTTTACTCCATATCCTTTTATTCACCATTCGAATCTCTTCGACCAAAATGGATAAAAATTGCGTCTCGTTATTACATGGTTACATTTCTCACGTAATTTGATAAGCTATTTATTTCGATTTCCGAGATTATCGAACAAGCTCTGCTGTAATAAAATCAGGGTCATAGTAATGAAAAGATACCGAAGTGACTTTAAATTTACTTTCTACATGAGACCACTTCGACAACCCATTCAGCTTCAGTGCAGATAAACTCAAAACATTGGAAATCCACATATTGAAAAATGTTTAAAAGCTTATAAAGAACAAACAAATTGATTTAAATAGAAAGCCAAAATCAGCCAAAGACAGAGCTTTTCGTAAGGGAGATACTCATTGTTTTTTAAACAACATTTTCTATTCTTGATAGTTGCCCAGGGACTAACGGTCCACCAGCAGAAGTAATAAATAACAAGACACCGAAGTTACTCTAAATTTACATTTGAAAGGGATCACTTCGACACCCCTGCCTCTTCAGTGTAGATAAACTCAAAACATTGGAAATCAACAAATCGAAAGATATAAAAAAGCTGATAGAGAATTATACAATGTAACCTCGTTGAATGTGCAAGATCGAGAAATCTCAAACACAAGGGTAAGATTTCAATATCTCTGACGATGCTTGCCGAGTCAGAGAACCATTCGATCGAGGGAGTCTGAGATTTCTAAATCTTGGATTTTCAACGGTATTTGATTGTTTTTCCCAATTTGAAAACAGAAATACGGTAAATTTACCACCAGACTATAGATGATGTTCGAAATGTCTGAGCAACTTACCGTTAAGTCAATAAAGTCCTAATGTATTTTTCACATGAAAGCAATATCTCAACCGTGGATTTGGACAAAGACATCTCAAACGGTTAAAAAGGTATTTTCATGACTAATGTATGCGAACAAATAATCTCAAGGATCCACATAGAAAGTCGAGATTATCCACGGACAAAGCTATGCATGAGAGAAATATAGTTTCCACAACAAGAACTAGTTGATTATGAAATTTCTCACATCGAGTTAAATAAGTTTTGCAAATGTTTGAAAGTGAGGCTTTTTCGTAACGATTCGAAAATTTTTATCGTAAATGCATCGCATTCGATCCTAGTAAATCGTTAAGTGGTCGTTCATACTCGTAAATCATCGTATAGAAATCGCAATTCACTCGTAAATATGTTTTATTCGGAAACATTCGTGTTAGTTTTACGAATCTTGTAAAGATTCGTAAGGGTTTGTAAGAAATATTCGTGTATGTGAAGGGGGCATAAAGTTCAATTCAAATGTTTCACATCTTTTTGTTCAAACGTAAAGTTTCTGTATTAAAATCCGTATAATATTTTTATTTTTTGGCACTTACTAAAACAAATTGTAAAATAACGTTTTCATATTTTGTCTCTTTTTTGTTTGACATTTTTGAAATAAGAACAAATTTTTCTTATCACATTATCACATTTTTGGTAAATATTTTTCTTGAAATTGCTGGTATCTTCTGTATGTGATTGATGTAGCACTATATCTGATTTTTTTTCTTTTTGTTTTGTTTCGTTTTTTTTTTTTTTTTCTCTTTAGAGGATTTGGTCAAAAGCTCTGTAGAGCTTGTGTTTGTGTACTAGTTTTAAATAATTATTTGTTCAAAGTAAATATATGTCTCTAATCCATCACAATGAACAGAGCAAAGAGTAGTTAGCACGACATAGCAGTGGTACTTTCACCGGGAGCCCATTTAGACATTCATTCATAATTTTACTACTTCGAGGATTAATAAATGTTTAACAAAAACCCTTTTGAAGGCAGGTTTTTCATATACTTTATGTTCAGGGACTGTCGTGTCACGTAAGACATGCTTTCCCGTTTTCACGCACTTTTTTTATTACAAAACCGCAGTGAAATTACAGTGTACTTCTGTGTCGTGAAATAGAAGTTGTTAAACTTATGAATATCCATTAAATTTGAATTTTAAAAATAAACAAGGGATTTTTTTTTCATTCGGAACAATGCTGAACTCGGAAAACTTCTTTTACGCCATGAGATATGAACATTTGGTTTTATCTGTTAGCTTTTTTGTTTTTGAAACTTTTTTGTCGTTTCCATGCCTGCCAATTTTTGAAAATCGCCATTGAGGTTTTGCTGCGTGTTCAAAAAAGAAAACTCCTTATAACTTGGCTGTAGGGGGTCTTATGGTATGCCTTTGTTAGCTCACCTGGCTATGCCAGGGTGAGCTTTTGCCATCACTTGGCGTCCGTCGTCCGTCGTCCGTCCGTCTGTCCGTCCGTCGTAAACTTTTCTTCAAAAATCTTCTCCTCTGACACCACTGGGCCAATTTACTCCAAACTTGGCCTTGGTCATCACCAGGGTATGTAGTTTAAAAAATATGTTCGGTTAGTCCGAGGACGGAACAACATGGCCGCTGTACCTAAAAATAGAACATAGGGGTAAAATGCTGTTTTTGGCAAATAACTTCAAAACCGTTGCAGATATCAAAAATCTGACAGGAGTAAAATTGTTCAGAATGACGAGATCTATCTGCCCTGCAATTTTGAAGAAAATCGAAGAAACCGTCTCAGAGTTATAGCCCCTTTTCCGTAAAATTTTCAAAATTTTTGCATTTTTTATTTTTTATTTCAAAAACTGTAACAGATAGAGGTAAAGTGGAAATTTGAAAAATGTTCAGCATATCAAGATCTACATACTGTGAAATTTTGAAGAAAATCGAACTGCCTGTGTTGAAGTTATTGACTTTTTACACCAAAACAATTTTTTTTTTCAATGCCATATGGTTATGGGTTATTTCCCTTTAAATTCTGCTTTCAAATCTCCTTTGGTTTACTTTTTTCTCTTGAGTTTTAAAGAAATTCCCTGCTATCACTTTATTTCGAAATAATTATTTGCTACATAATCATGAGCAAAAAAGTGTTTTTGTACAGATTTTTACATTTTTTTTGCAAATATACTTTCATAAACTATACTTATTTCACAATTTAATAATAATTGTATATAATTTTATATTGTTTTCTTTAGTTCTGTTTGCTTGCCCATAATGCAAGTATCTCTCTCAGTTAATATTGAAGTGGCATCTAAGCTTCAATGCATGTATAACTTTGAAGCTGGCTGCATGGCTATGGCATGGAGATCTTCTTGTCGTCAGTGGTCTGTCCATTGTAAACTTTTCATTCAAACATCTTCTCTGAAACCACTGGTCCAATTGGAACCAAACTTGGGCACAATGGTCCTTAGGTGGCCCCATTAAAAAAAAAATGTTTGGCAAGTCTGTACCATATCCAAGATGGCCGCCAGCAGGGAACACGGTTTAACATTGGACCCTATGGGAAAGCATTCAAAGATCTTCTCTGAAACTACTGCGCCAATTAGAACCAAACTTAGTCACAATAGTCCATCGGTGGTCCCCTTTGAAAATTTTGTCCAGCAAGTCTGCACGTCATCCAAGATGGCCGCCAGGGGGAACTTGGTCCAAAATTGGACAATATTGCAAAAATCTTCTCCTCTGAAAATACTGGGCTAATTGGGACCAAATTTAGTCACAATGGCCCATAGGTGGCCCCTTTTAAAAAATGTGTTCAGCAAGTCCACATCATATATCCTAGATGGCCGCCAGGAGGGAACATGTTTTTAACATGGGACCCTATAGGGGAACATATTCAAAGATCTTCTCCTTTGAAAGTACATGGCCAATTGGAATCATACTTAGTCACAATGGTCCTTACTTGGTCCCCTTCATAAAATGTGTCTGGATGTCCGCTTAGCATCCAAGATGGCAGTCAGTGGGGAACATTGTTTAACCTTGGACCCCATGGGAAATCATTTAAAGATCTCCTCTGAAAATACTATGCCAATTGGAACCAAAGTGACGCACAATGATCAATACATGGTCTTCTTCAAGAAAGGTGACAGTTGGTCTACGCCTCATCAAAAATAGCTGCCAGTGAGGAACATAGTTTAATTTTGGATCATATAACATCAGCAAACTTCAAAATGAGATCCTTAAAGATTAATAAACATCAGCAAACTTCAAAATGAGACCCTTAAACATTAATAAACAAATTTGTAAATGAGAACCTTAAACGTTGTGATTATTTTGACTTATTATGTCAGCCATGACCCAGGTGAGCGATACAGGCTCTTGAGAGCCTCTTGTTATTTTTTGTGTTGTACTATGTTTCATCATTACATTTAAGTCTTCCTTAGTTGTTTGGTTGTTTTCAAGTGTCTTTTCTTTGGAATTTTAACTTTTGATATTTGGAGCCTCCATGGGGGTTCCCTAAAAAAAAACAAGAAAGGGGGAAGGTTGGCAGGCCTGCGTTTCCGTGTGACGTTTCCTAAGTGCTAACAAAATGCAAATCAAGATTTTTGAGAGAATAAACCTGGTCTGATAAATGGATACATTTTTAAGATGGGTGCATCTGTACCAAGCTCTTGAAAATTTGAACTTTGCAACTTACACAAAAACGTTTAGTAGCATTTTAACAGAAATATGATCTTTCAGGTATTTTAAAATTAAAGTAATCACTTTGAACACAGAGTTTTACAACAAAGTAGGAAATTTGACATTTGATATCAAATTATGGAAATTCGTTCATTTTTCAAAATATTTGTAATGCAATGTATATGGTCTTCAAAAAGGGAGGAACCTCCTTCCAGTGTGACATGCCTCGTTAGTTTTATTACAAAATATCCTATAAAAGTATACCAGGCGCTCGATTTGTAACTCGGTTTCAAGTAAGAATAACTATTTTCAAAATAATGCATATTAGTTTCATGGCATCCAATACATATTTTTGATCCAGCAATAAGAATAAACACACAAGAAAGTCAAGTCATTTTGGGGCCATTTAGGGCTTGCTATATTGTGTGAGGTTCCTCACTGTGTTGAAGACCGTACGGTGACCCCTAGATGCTTTGTTTTGGGTCGTTTTAACCTGGATGTGGGATGTTGTCTCCTTGACATTTACCCCATTTCCTTTCTTTTTCATATCAAGTAAATTTTATTGAAAAGTCGGTGAGTACGACAATTAAACATAAGCTCTGTAGAGCTTTTAAAACCCAATTCTGATCTTTAGTTGAACAAAGGTCAAGCCGCTTCACTCTTTCACCTCAGCAAAAGAGGCGTTGTATTTAACGTTTTTTTGTGTGTTACTTTCAAAAATATGTACAAATAACGTACTTTTGTGTCAATCCCTTTAAGTAGTTGTTACTGTTGTTATCTTTTGCTAATTAAACATATCTTAACGTACACACGGTATTCATAGCTAACGTTATTCATTATTTTACATATAGTCTCTAGCATTGTTACCAGTTAAATATGCATATTTCTCAAATCGAAATAGTTAAATTTTTCACATTTTTAAGTTCAAGGTTAACCGAGGTTTTCCAACAGACAATTGGGATTCCTATGGGAACAAACTGTGCGCCGCTTTAAGCTAACCTTTTCCTTTACTCGTACGAGGCCAAGTTTTTGCAAGGGCTTATTCAAAGAAAACAAAAAAATTTAGCCCAGTCCTTTAATTTCAGCTTCCGCTACATAGACGATGTACTTTCTCTTAATAATCCTTAGTTTAAGGAGTATTTACATCATATCTATCCAAAATGAGCTTGAAATTAAAGAAACAACTGAAACACCTACTTCAGTTTCGTACCTAGATCTTTTATTGTATATTGACGAAGATGGACGTTTAAAATATTAGCTATATGACAAGCGTGATGATTTTAATTTCCCAATTGTGAACTTTCCCATTCTTAGCAGCAATATACCTACCTCTGCAGCCTATGTAGTGTACAATTCACAGCTGATTCGTTACTGCCGAGCGTGTAGTTTGTACAATGATTTTTTGAACAGAGCAAAAACACTGTCCCCAAAGCTGCTTAGTCAGGGATTTGTTCAACCTATGTTAATTTCATCCCTCAAGAAATTCTATTGCCGTCACCATAACATCATTCAAAGATATGACATGTCAGTATGCCAAATGAAAGTGGACATTTTCAGCTTGATTCACGTCTTCTCGGATTTCACTACCGACTTTGACATTTTCCCGGATTGAATCACTCACAGTGTGACGGGTGCTGTTAACAGAGCAGGACATGCTAACCCTTCCGGACCACCTGATATCGCTCCCAGTTTTTAAAGGAGTTCACACTATAAATGCTTAAGTTTTTTGCGTTGTCTCGTATATCATTTTAGTTTTGTCTTCGTTCGTGATGTTTGTGATACTGATTTGTCCTTGTCAGTGTTTGAATACTTAGGCTATTTCTAAAACATTTCAAAATTTTACCACGGTACTGTATGAGGGTTAGACAAGTAACACGTACCATGGTTTTTTATTGGTTTTGTCTTAGGGTTAGAAAACGACAATAACCAATCGGCTACCAAACAGGTCCTTCAAAAACATATGTTTCTCACTTGCAGTGTGACGGGTGCTGTTAACAGAGCAGGACATGCTAACCCTTCTGGAGCACCTGCTGTCACTCTCAGTTTCACTGGAGTTCACACTGTGAGTGCCTTTGTTTTAAATGTTGTAATTTGTTTTCTGTGTTCTCGTTTTGGCCGTGCCGTTGGACTTCGATTTTTGTAAATTTCACTCCTTTGTTCCTTCGGTATTCTACCGCCGTTGTTACATAATAAGCCAAGAGCCTTTCCAAAGGCAGTGTCGCTCATCCGGACCATGACTGATAAAAGCAGTCAATTAAAATCTAACTATACTAAAAGATTTCATTTTCAAATTATGTTTACAACATTTATGATCAGAAGTCCAGTATTATACTATGCATCTGCAGGTTGCCATTTTCGATGGGTGCTGCCCTATTCGACACCTCTTGACAGGTCTTTAAAGGAACAATGTTATTATGTTTGGTTAATATTTGGCTATAAGCTCTGAGGAAATGATCTCGGAATGGTTTTTCCCATAGGGTCGAATGTTAAACTATGTCCCCACGAGGTCATCTTGGAATTGGTGCAGATTTGACCAATCTTTACAATGACAATTTTAGGCAAAAATTGTGAGAAATCGTGGGTTTACTGCTACTAGGCAACAAGGCTTATAGGCATATTGTTGCTGGGGAGATTTTTAATCATATTCAAGAACATTATATGTCCAACTTTCAGGGTATATACTGTTATTTGTGAAAACACTTTCTCTCTCTTTAATGGTTTGTATATACATCAAATGGTGAAAAATCTCGTTTTTTCTGTTGCTAGGTAAGGTAGCTCAAGAATTGTTACTAGGCATTTAAATTTAATAACTTTTGGTAGAATATATATTAGGAACCTATTTTGTGTTATTTACATACAACATTTATTATTTTGCACATGTATATGATTGGTTTTCGCAAACCATATATGGTATTTACTGTATTTTTACAATGGTTACTAGGCAACCAAGGACTTGATTAAGCGACAAAATCTACCATTTTTGAAAGTTTCGATATAAAGGCTAGTCATACAATAGATATTAAGTAATTAGAAGATGGGGCCAAAAACAGGCCTTATCACAACTACTCCTTTACTTTCTGAATTTGACCACTTCGACCACCCATGTGTCTTCAGTGCAGATAAACTTAATTCATTGGAAATCAACAAATCGAAAGATGTATTAAAGCTGATAAAGAAGAAATAATAAACAGTGTCCAAAGCGAAGACCAAAAGAACAAAGCTTTGCATAAAAAAGTTCTTTCTTCCCCTTACGTGTGGGGTATTACATTGATACCAATTAAGACATCAAGTATCAAAGTGAAATTTCGATTAGTTTTTACAGTGGTTGTTGCGGAAGAAGAAAAATAATCCAAAGAAATTCAGGGATGTCTTTTACCGAATTTAATTAACCGTTAGGTCTTTCACTGTTCTGAACTTAATAATCCGAAAAATTGCAGTAAGGTCTTTCACTCTTTAAAAATAGAAACATATGACTTTAATGTAAACATATCTAAACATTTAATTCGTCAATACATTAATAATATATGCAGCACATCAAAGAGAAACAGAAACGAATTCATAATGGGATTAAGAAACTAAAGCGAAGCTCTTATATTAATTTTATTCAAAACATATGATTTTTCAGGTAAGATGCTTAAATAGGGTCTTCTCGATCTGTTTCCGGTACAAATTTCCTAAACAATAATACAGAAGAGCAATGAAAAAAATATGGTATTGCGTAAGTTGAAGTTGCAAAATATAGCTTTTTATTGATATATGACTTGCTAACCTTTGATGTTTTCAAAAAGATGTGTACAACGTTGTGAAAAATCGAAATCTGGTATTATTCATATCTGTACTTGACACTTCTCTTTAGGTAATTGTTACGTAAATAGCAAAGTTTCCGGATTTCGATAAAATTTTACATGCAAGTACATCAAATGAAGCCAAATTCCAAGGTGAAATCAATTCGGAATAACTATTTTTATGTTTGAAATATGACCAATTGAAAAATCTATCAGTTATGTTGTTTTCATATAGAATCCATGTAAAACCTACAGAAAAATAATATATGTTACGTCTTTAAATTGCGCGTTTAGGAAAACGTATCCTTCAATTTTTCTACAAAAAGAATATGTTTAAAACAATGAAATTCCCATTTTAATAGTGTAAATTTTATATAGGGTCACCGAATTAATTTCGCCGATATAAATAATTGAACATAGAAAAGGCTCGCCAAAAATGGATTTTTTTACTAAATTCGCCGTCAAAATAGCGACGTCGTTGATAAAAGTTGTGATTTTAGGCGTGAATTGAAAGATGAACATCTATTCAGCGATCTATACCACGAAAACGAACTCGGTGACCATATAAAAAATTATATCAATAAAACAGAAATTTCTTTGGCAACATAATATCAATTTTTCAGAAAAAATGTAGGATATAGTTTGAAACGACCACAATTGAAAGTAAAAATTAAAATTATTTTACGTTCATTCTAAAGCAAATTTATAACTTTCACCGGTAGAGGCGCTTATTTGCGTACCTCTCTCCTTAATGCTTCTGTTTTGTCCACATATAATATATTACTAAATTTAATGTACACTGAAGAGACATAAATTTTGGAAGTATCCATTTGCAGATATAACATTATCTGAAAGTGGGTATTTCATTTTTTCAAGGTGTTGAGGGCTGAAACTGGATTGGTGTTTTTGTATACATTAATTCTTGTAGGATAGGCGTTTTTAGCATTCAAATGAATTATTGCTTGTATGCATTTTTTTTTTCAAATTAATTTGAAAAAAAACTTATTCACATGAAACTTCTAAATTCCCTCTGACACTGGTAGTGATAAATTTTCAGTTAATCAGAAAAGATATATTGAAGAATGTATTCTAATCGTTGCATACATAAGGTCCCAGAAGAAAACATTTCAATGTGCACAAGATGAAGGCCATATCCTGTACTTTTAATAAGAAAGTCATTAATGAACGATGGAGAACAAGAATAGCGCTGTTCAAATTGCTTGGTTGAAACGTCGATTTGTAGAGACTGTTTCATGTGCATTTACTCCATATCTCGGCACTGTTTTATTTAAGTGTTCTACTCAGTATACTGTAAAAAAAATGAAAAAAATACTTGATATAGAAGTACCTGCACCCTAAAGTTTATATTAGTTTCACAACCTTACAAATGGAAAACATTTTTTCTGTTAAATCATTATATGTACATTCTACAAATAGCAGCTAGTTGATACGTTTCCAACATTCTCAGTTTCATAACTTTTTATAACACTCACATGTGTCGCTCCTCAAGTTTTTACATTTTTGTCCCCCGCCGGGCGTCCGTGCGTCCGTGTGTCCGGGTGTCCGTCCGTCACCCTTTCTTGTAAGCGCTCTCATGCCTACAAATTATAACGGATTTTCATGAAATTTATACCAAATGTTTATATCACTAATACCTTGGTCAAGTTTGAAAATCAGTCTTGGTCGATACTTTTTGACAGAATTATGGGACTTTGACGAAAAAATTATGACCCTGTTTTATACAAAAATTGACCTTGTAAGCACTCTCGTGCCTACAAATTTTAACGGATTTTCATGAAATTTATACCAAATATTTATAGCACTAATACCTTGGTTAAGTTCGAAGATCAAATTCGGTCGATACTTTTCAACAGAGTTATGACACTTTGACCAAAATAATGACACTGTTTTAGCCAAAAATTGACCTTGTTAGCACTCTCATGCCTACAAATTTTGACGGATTCTCATGAAATTTATACTTAATGTTTATACTACTAGAACCTTGGTCAAGATTGGAAATCAGCTTTGGTCGATACTTTTTGATGGGGTAATGGGACTTTGACGAAAAAATTATGACCCTGTTTTATACAAAAATTGACCTTGTAAGCACTCTCGTGCCTACAAATTTTAACGGATTTTCATGAAATTAATACCAAATATTTATAGCACTAATACCTTGGTTTAGTTCGAAGATCAAATTCGGTCGATACTTTTCAACAGAGTTATGACACTTTGACCAAAATAATGACACTGTTTTAGCCAAAAATTGACCTTGTAAGCACTCTCATGCCTACAAATTTTGACGGATTCTCATGAAATTTATACTTAATGTTTATACTACTAAAACCTTGGTCAAGATTGAAAATCAGCTTTGGTCGATACTTTTTGATGGGGTAATGGGACTTTGACGAAAAAATTATGACCCTGTTTTATACAAAAATTGACTTTGTAAGCACTCTCATGCCTACAAATTTTAACGGATTTTCATGAAATTTATACCAAATATTTATAGCACTAATACCTTGGTTTAGTTCGAAGATCAAATTCGGTCGATACCTTTCAACAGAGTTATGAGACTTTGACCAAAATAATGACACTGTTTTAGCCAAAAATTGACCTTGTAAGCACTCTCATGCCTACAAATTTTAACGGATTTTCATGAAATTTATACCAAATATTTATAGCACTAATACCTTGGTTTAGTTCGAAGATCAAATTCGGTCGATACTTTTCAACAGAGTTGTGAGACTTTGACCAAAACAATGACACTGTTTTAGCCAAAAATGGACCTTGTAAGCGCTCTTATGCCTACAAATTTTGACGGATTCTCATGAAATTTATACCAAATGGTAATACGACTAATACCTTGGTCAAGTTTGAAGATCTGCTGTGGTCGATACTCTTTGTATCGCCACATATTTAATTTTGGAACTGCCCTGAATGTTTGAAAATATTGCAATTTCATAAACGGTATACTAGTATATTACATGAGCGGCGGGGGACCCAGGAATTCTATTCTTGTTTGAAAATTAATTTTGCGAGATGTTTGTGGCACGTTTTCTACAACTCAGTAGCCTGTATAGAGTTTTAATCGTGGGTTCATAAACTAAATGTAAACTAGAAAGTGAAAGGGGAGTTGCTGTACTAGACAGATAATGACAATTCATCCCACAACTGACAATTCAAGAGAAAATCTTGGAAGAAACCCCGGGCTCTGGGATGCAAATGGATCGTAACATAGCCAGATTCCCCGAAAAATGGTTGTGCGGAGAGATTTTTTTATTGAGGGAAATCCACTTTGGAAAGAAGGCATCTAGGACAAGGAAGGTCCGTCGTAAGAATACCCTATAAAATAATTGATTTCGTATCGCCTAAAAGTGGACAAGAACTTCAAATTTCTGGACAGCCACAAAGAGGTCGGAAAGAGGGCACAGGTCCACAGAGAAAGTAATCCTGAGGTAGCTCCACCTGCCTTGGTAAATATCTAAAGTGACAGATGTTCAAGAGACAAAACGTAAGTGTGGAATTAGCAGGATTCTGACTCCGGAGATGAAAAGGACGAAGACAATTAAAGGTGTTGGAGTGCAATAGGATAATCAGGGAGATAGGCAAAATTAACGAAGAATAGTTGGCAACTGCTCAAGATCGACAATTCTGGGGAAAAGAAAGCACAGGAGAGTGGTCACGAATACATCAGAGGTGATTAGAGGTACGGCAATTTTCTTCCCAAAAAAACAAATTGGGTGCAAGGAGATAGGAAACGAGATTGTCAATCTGCGGCGCCGTTTGGTTTGCAGGGCAAGTTCTTTTCTAAAGGGGACAGAATTATGGCGTTACCGGACCCTCTCATCGTAGTAGTTCTTTAGGCAGACTGCAGAATCACTGGCCGTCTAGTTCATGTAGGTTTTGACTTAATGCATAGTGTCTCTATGCTTCGTTTTCTTCTTGACGACTCGGCTCAAGATCATGGACAGGACCAAGGCCTCATTAGTTACAAGCACAAGCAAGTGATTGATACAGTTGGGTGGATGTCATAGCGCCCACACTAATCAGAGCAGGCCAAATGATACCACTGGTCAGCAATACCATTCTAACACCAAACGTCCTAATCCAATCGATTATAGACCTTCAATGGATGCTCACAACATGCGTGCGATACGATCACATGTTTGTAGCACCTACTTCATCTTACATTTATAGGAGCATGCTGAGCAGGTTAAAATGCTTGAACGGGCTACTTGAGCCAATGATCAGTCCAATACCATCGTAGAACCGACATCCACTCTTCAAGTACAATCCATCGCAGTAGGCATTGGACCGAGATACAGACAAAGACCATTTGGTTACACGCACCACATTTTACATGTACCACCCTTATTAAAGTATAATCCGGATACAATGGCTTTTTATATGGCTTCTTCTTGATTCTTCTCAAAGACTATCCCAACTTAAAGCTCGATGTCCTATGAACATAGGCCGAATAGTGATGGTCCATTTATTTATACTTCCCAATGCTCCCCTAACTGGCCATGATCCCTATTGGAGATATTTCACATTCTGAAGAAACTCCACGTAATCCGACGAAAGAAACCTTTCTTGACGGACCACAACCTAAATGACATGAAGGGGACCATTAGCTGAAGACATTATGTTATTCATTTCCAATATAATTTATAGATTATTTCTAAAACGGCGACTAAATGCATGTGTTTGTCAAACTTATTAAATCATCATCATCACCTTATACACATGTAATATTAGACATTATTCAAATAAAAATCAAATCTTGTAAAGTCTTTAACCGGTCGAGTGTAACTTTGTACTGGTAGCTTGCCAAGTCGGTGAAATCACCAAACATTGTCAGTTAAAATATTTTTAACTATTGAGATGCTAAAAATATCAACGCAGCGAATTCCTGTAAAATGAAACCAGAAACGCCAAAACTGATTTTTTTTTACTTTCTATCTTGACTTAAAACTAGAGCGGATAAAATGTGCTTCAATCACGGACCATATGAATACTTTAACGGCGCATGGTTAGCACTTTTTAAAAGCAAGGCTACTTTTCTAATAAAAATTTGTTTCTCTGTGCACTATGAAGTACCATCAAAAAATGACTTCCCTACATGTATACATACGATATAATTACATACCAGTTCGCTATTCACTGCAATCTCATTGAACTGTCGATAACGAGTAATTTCCTGCATAGGGAAAAGGCAAGCATAAAACAAGAAGAATTATTTATTTTTATGTATGAAGCGGAGATTAGCATATCAACATATCTTTCTAGCGGATCTCGGACGGCGTTATGTATTTTTTTTTTCTGTGAATTTTCTTTAACAGAACTTGTTTTAGTGTTTGTTTTGGTTTTGTTTCTACATAGGGGATATAAAAGTTTCGATATTGTCTTTACAACTTAAAAGTGACCAGTTTAAACAACATTGCATGTCTCAGACAATCGAATAAAGCTTCGCACTTTCGATGACATGAATTCGAAGTTCCACATTATTCATGTACGTTTCAAACTTGAAATCCACTCTTTTTTTTCAGAAAAGTGTCACCGTCTCTGACCACCCCCCCCCTAAAAAAACAAACAAACAAACAAACAAATAAATAAAAAACAAACAAACAAACAAACAAACAAATAAAAATCAAACAAACAAACAAACAAAAATGGCTTAATGAGAAATGCATGTCTGATCATCTATTTTCAAATTTAAGAAGGACAACTCGAATGTCTTTCGTTCGTCTCTTTCGTAAGTCATACGTACACACGAAAGCGACGAAACGACACGTAATGATTTACGAAGGAAATATGGCTCAGAATGAAGATTTTTCAACTACTTTGCCTATATAATTATTTAGTTAAAGAATCGCAACATTGTAATTGGAAGTGTTTACATTTTTGAATTTACTTTCGCTTTTTTAATTTTTGCGCAATATCTAGTCCCTATACGTTTAGGTTCTCTTTCGTTAAAATGTGAAACATCTCTAATAGTAGGTGTTTCTCCCTTTGAGAACATAAGATAAAAATCTATTTCAAATTCTTATGCACTTTACCCCTGCCCATTTTGATACAACATTTCACCATGATTTGACAGACCGTTACAATGTTTCTATTTCACAAATGAGAATATATATCTTTGAGTAGATCTAATGTTTATAACTGGACTGACTTACACCGACTGTGACAAAACCGGACTTTCCACTGGCAGTGTGACGGGTGCCACGCATGATCATGCCTACCCTTTCTGAGCACTTGATGATACCTCAGTTTTTGTAGGGGTTCACACTGCTAGTGTTTAGTTATGTGGCATTCTTGTTCATTTTTGTTTTGTCTTTGTCATACTGTCTCAATTCGTGTTGGATATGAATTGCCGTGATTTTGGATTTGTGATTTTAGAATTTCCCCTTTCCTCGTTCTTGCATCGCCATATTCACCCTGGCTGATCATTAATGTACATCGTATACATCTGAACCTGGGTCAGGGTCAAAATGCACATTTATCCATCAGCAATGCCCTTTTATTAACTTTGTCTTTGTTACTGTTAGAATGGCATTTCAACTGATGATAAGTACTTAGAACAAAATAATTATCATCATTCTATTTCTAAAGAAATAAAATCATTTTGTCAGCATAATCGTTATCTATGGAGGCTTATTTCTGCCATCAAGATGTTGAGTTGTCGAGATAATTATCAAATTATGTCGACATAATTATTTCGACAAGTCGACATAATTTTCTTGAAAAGTCGACTTAACGCCATTCTTATGTCGATTTGTCACGAAAAATATCTGGATAAGTCGACATATTTTTCTCGACAAGTCCACATCATATATCTCAAATTCTCATCCCGGGGTCGAGATTATGGTGGCATAGTTCTGCCCCCTACTTGTCAGATAATTAAGTAGGTTTGTCAGCTATTTATGTCAACATGTCAGATATTTATGTCGACTTGTCAGATAATTGTGTTCTCTTGTCAGATAAAAAAACAATATTCTATTGTGGTCTTTTGACCAGCTAACGAAAATGTCTGCCATCCAAAAGTCAACATAATCATTTGACAAGTCGACATAACTATCTTACAAGTCGACATAATTATCCGACAAGTCTACACAAATATCTGACAAGTCAACATAATAATCTTGAAAGTCGACATAATTATCTTACAAGTCGACATAATTATCGGACAAGTCGACTTAATTATCTTTGTGCTAAGTCGAGTTTCCATGAAAATTAAGTCGACTTGTCGAAATAATTATGTCGACATGCTTCGATAATTATCTAGACAGCTCAACATCTCGATGCCAGAAATAAGCCTCTATAGTTATCATAATCGATTTGGGTCAAATTAGAGTGACGAACAGATGTGCGCAAATATCTAATTAATATCTAATTAGTGATAGTACTTATATCAATTATTTTCAAATTACTGATACAACGTCATAAGACTTCTACTAATCATTTTACCTACATTTTACAATTATTTTGCGAACTTCTTCTGCGCATCGATAAATGAGTAATTTAAATTCCATTGAGTTCATATTTACGAACGCTAATGATTAAAATGCCAAATCTGAGGTTAGAATGGAAGTAGGCTGATCTTCACATACCAATAAGGTGTCATTACGTTAAGGCTAAAATGCAATGCAATATCTCATACACAACGACAGCTTTGAGAACCCGACTTCGAACAAAGACGTTTTAGAAGATGGAGCAATGACGTGTCAGAAGATGGACCAAAGATGTGTCAGAAGATAGACCAAGACGTGTCAGAAGATGGACTTAGAGTAGATTCGTGGACACAATCCCTGAAGTAGTCCCTTAGCTGATAAAACATACAGTAAGACGCTTTTGGAAAATTGTAAATATGAATTGATTTTTTTTTAATTCAGTTTTTACAAGTAAATATGGGGTTTTATTACCATTTGGCAATACAATTTTCAGACATAAAAAGGGTAGACAGTTTTTAGTGAACTTTTTGAATAAGGGGGAAATTTTTTTTTCTACAAAAGCAGTAAGATAGCAGTACGATGCTTGTTCATTATAGAAAAATAAAATTATCTATTTTTTTCTAATTTATAACTGAAAATCGACATTTCTCAAAAAAATTATGGCTTTAAAATCATCGCATACGGATTCCCTTTGCCAACAATGATTATTTAAATGAAGCACAGTTGCTTTAAACCAAACACAATAAACTATACTCCAGGAAAAAATCATTCCAACTAGTACGCCAATTGTTCGAAAAACAATTAAATAGGACTCTCCCGGGTGTTCCGTCATAATGTTCTCATTATTTATTCATCTCTCAAATCAAATCAAATCTAAGCTTCATACATTTATTGATTCTTAAGATTTTTTACTATGACCTTGATCTTAGAACTTGACCTAATTTAAAGGTCAGGTGTTACTGAACATCTAATTAACAATGAAGGGATATGGAGTAAATGCAAATGAGACAAAATCTCTACAAATACATCTAATATCTTTTTGTATCTTCAATAAGCAAAAAATCAAAACCCGGACATCAAAATGGTGATTTCCTAAAAGAAGGGGGAAACCTAAATAATCGGAAGAATTACAGGTCTTTGCTTTGAAAATAGGGAAGATGTTAAAAGTAATAATCAGACGAAAAACATAAAGGTCTTTCTCTAGTAATGGGATAGACCTTAATCAGAAGAAATCCCTAGGAAGGGGAAAGGACTTAATAATGATCAGAAGAAATGCAGAATGGTCTTTTCCCAGGAAAGGGAAATACTTGATAATAATCAGGAGATATACAGAAAAGACTGTCCATTGGAAACGAGAAAGACCTCAATTATATTTAAGCACTTATTTTTTCCTAGCAATCAGACCTTGCTCTATAC
Organism: Modiolus philippinarum; assembly: GCA_002080025.1. Classification (NCBI taxonomy): domain Eukaryota; kingdom Metazoa; phylum Mollusca; class Bivalvia; order Mytilida; family Modiolidae; genus Modiolus; species Modiolus philippinarum. Next base: position 28,833 of record MJUU01017815.1, on the reverse strand, counting down.
GACACATACTAATAGACGAGTGACTTAGACTAGAAATTTTTAATTTAAATGCGCAAATGTGACATGCATATCGATGGAAAGACGAAAATGATTAAAATTCGATAAAACCTGTCGTTACTCTGAAATATGGTTCAATTTCCGACATTTATTAGGTCAAATGTCAAATGTAAAAAATAAAGATTTTTTCGTTAATTGAATTCAGATAGAATATTGTACATTTTTCCTTTGTTTAATTACTGAATTTTCAAATGAAGGCATTAATATAACAAAAGCATTAGCTGTTATTAATTTCATGCGTAGACTGAAAGTACCTTTATGCCATTTGTTCGTTTTTCTAAACATTAACATTATAGTTATGCCTCATGGGATTTTTTTATATCAAGCAAGAGATACTGATAATTTTTATACACAGAGATAAATAACTTCATAACCTTAGAAACAAGATACGCAAAGCAGAAACATACTGTCAAGATGCATTTTCACAATATCTTCATAAATACAAGTTAAAATGCAAATTTGATAATCAAAGTTTACAAATGTAGCTATTGATGAAATCAGTACTTGGATTTATATACTCTATTAATGAGGTTTTTGCGAGGCAACAGTCCGAGGTCAGTACACTCTTTCAGGTTTGAAAAATCCATATATTGGCCGAACATGCAAAATTATACTGTGAAAGAACTTTTATTCGTGGACATCAATTTTCGTGGTTGTCATTGATATCAATATTCCGAGGGTGCTTAGATTTGGGGTTTCGAATTCTACATTTTTGTATGCATTAAGACTCTAGGGGAAAATGCATATCGTTGATAACTTAATTTCGTGCTTTTAACGAACCACGAAATCAACGAATAATAGGTCCCCACGAACAATAGTACTTTCATACTATTTCTTTTATTAGTCTAAGACATTTTTCATGCTTGAATGAAGATGTATAGTTCATTTAGCATGAATTAACATGTATAGTCCATTTAGTTACCATACCTGACGTTTCTTAACATAGAAAGTTATAAACTATTTTATGAAAATACTAGGATTAAACGACATTTACAGAACGTCATATGATGTCAAATGAACCAATCACATCGCACAGATAACATCATGCAAATTAGAAAGTATGTCCAATCAACTTTTATCACCGCATAAAATTATTTATAGATCCTGAAATATTTCAGAATTAGACCCCTCTAAAATTAAGATTCTGGTTAAATGTTATTTCTGTACTTTTGTTCATTTCAACCAAGCTTTTCGTTATGTCTTTTTATTTTGGTTAGTGCACGGGTAGGAGAGGTTTTATGAATTCACGAATTTACCCAGCCATAATATGCAATTGCCCGTATAGCGGTAAAAGACTCAAGATACTTTGCAAAGTCTAAACAACACCAGAAAAAATTGTGTTTTTTTTTCATTTAACAACAAATGACAAAAATACTCGATTTTGGCAAAGGTATTACAGTCCTTGCTTCAGTAGCCGTTACTAAAAGAGCGATCATTAAGCGATCCGTCAGCCTTCAACGATCAGTCATCGATCAGTGATCGATCAGTCAAAAATCCGTCAAAGTCTGGCCGATAGGAAAAGTAATTTACGTATTTGACGGATACAATACGTAAAATACGTCGGTAACGGATGACTGATCGGTCCTATCCATAATTGACTGATTGATAGCCTTACGTAATCCTTCAAGTTAATACATTTTGCGAAATAATATTCTCGTTTCGTTACAAAAAAAAATGAATTTAGAATTGTAATAACACCTCATGCATGTTACATTCGTACGTTAAGGTTAATATAATATTTACTTGATGTTTCTGCTTGTACGTAGGAAATGCACAGTATACATGTATAATACAGTTAGTCAGAATACATTAAACTTTGGAAGCACATTTACTTTAAACAATCGTCGAAAATAGACATATTTACTGTGATAACAAACAATATTAAAATCATATATACATTATATATATATTAGACAATAACAGGAAAGCAAACATGAGTGAAACGAAAATAGAATAAAAAAAATAAATAAAAAAAAAATGATTTTAAGCATTCATACACGGAAGACTCGGAAATCAAAGTTGTCAAACTCTAAATATGCTAAAATCATTAAAATTGTGTTTCTAAAGTAAAAAAAAATCTTTAAAAGAATATGATGAATAAAATTTTCAAAAAACTGAAATGGTTTTGGTCATTAGTATCAATCACACACTAAAAATCTAACTTTTCGCCCCTTACATATGCTAAAATTAATTAAAATTGTGTTTCGCAAAAGATAAAACTTCTTCTAAAGGATATGATTAATAAAATTTTCAAAATATTTGTTTTGGTCATTTTTATAGACAGAGTTTAAACCGCAGTCTGATCATCTAACTTTTCAAGCCTTAAATATGTTGAAATTCATTAAAATTGTGTTTTGAAAAATATAAATTCCTTCGAAAGGATATGACAAATAAAATATTCATAAAATTTAAATTGTTTTGGTCATTTTTTATTGACAGAATTTAAACCGCACAATAAAAATCTAACTTTTAAATCTTAAATATGCTGAAATTTGTTAAAATTGTGTTTCGCAAAAGGAAACTTCTTCGAAAGGATCTGATTAATAAAATTTTCAAACAATTTAAATTGTTTTGTTCATTTTTATAGACAGAATTTAAACCGCAGACTAAAAATCTAACTTTCCAAGCCTTTAATATGTTAAAATTCATTAGATGTGTGTTGCGCAAAAAATAAAACTCCTTCGAAAGGATATGATTAATAAAATTTTCAAAATATTTAAATTTTTTTGGTCATTTTTATAGACAGAGTTTAAACCGCACTCTAATAATCTAACTTTTCAAGCCTTAAATATGTTGAAGTTCATTAAAATTGTGTTTTGCAAAATATATATTCCTTTGAAAGGATATGATAAATAAAATTTTTATAAAATTTAAATTGTTTTGGTCATTTTTATAGACAGAATTTAAAACGCACAATAAAAATCTAACTTTTCAAACTTAAATATGCTTAAATTGGTTAAAATTGCGTTTCGAAAAAGATAAAACTCCTTCAAGAGGATATGATGAATACAATTCTCAAATAATTTAAATTGTTTTTGGTCATTTTTATAGACAGAGTTTAAACCGCAGACTAAAAATCTAACTTTTCAAGCCTTTAATATGTTAAAATTCATTAAAATTGTTTTTCGCAAAAGATAAAACTCTTTCGAAAGGATATGGTTAATAAAATTTTCAAAATATTTAATTTGTTTTGGTCATTTTTATATACAGAGTTTAAACTTTACACTAAAAATCTAACTTTAAAAAATTAAATATGCTGAAATTTGTTGAAATTGTGTTTCTCAAAAGATAAAACTCCTTCAAAAGGATATGATGAATAAAATTTTCCAAAACTTTAAATTGTTTTGGTCATTTTTATATACAGAGTTTAAACTGCAGACTAAAAATCTAACTTTTCAAGGCCTGTAATATGGAAAAATTCATTAGATGTGTGTTTCGCAAAAGATAAAACTCCTTCGAAAGGATATGATGAATAAAATTTTAAAAAAATTTAATTGTTTTGGTCATTTTTATAGACAGAGTTTAAATCACAGACTGAAAATCTAACTTTTCAAGCCTTTAATATGATAAAATTCATTAAAATTGTCTTTTGCAAAAGAAAAAACTCCTTCGAAAGGATATGATGAATAAAATTTTCAAAAAATTTTAATTGTTTTGATCATTTTTATAGACAGAGTTTAAATCACAGACTGAAAATCTAACTTTTCAAGCCTTTAATATGTTAAAATTCATTAAAATTGTCTTTTGCAAAAGAAAAAACTCCTTCGAAAGGATATGATGAATAAAATTTCCAAAAAATTTTAATTGTTTTGGTCATGTTTAAAGATGGAGTTTAAACCACAGACTAAAAATCTAACTTTTCAAGCCTTAAATATGTTAAAATTCATTAAAATTGTGTTTCGCAAAAGATAAAACTCCTTCGAAAGGACATGATGAATGAAAATTTCAAAAACAAATATTGTTTTGGACATATATTCAAAAATCGGGTTTAAAACGCAGACTAGTATTATGCAGTTTAGATACCCAGTTCTAATGCACAAATACATGTAAACGATTTTAAATTGAAACAAAATACAGCATTCGTAATTTAATCAAACTGTTTCTTTATATTCGAAAAAGATTATATAACAACCTGGAAACACAAGAGAAAATAATGTTAATTCGTTTTGTCTTAAAATTCCAAATATTTACGTATCCGTCATACGTGATTTACTGATTGATACAATGCGTAATTGACGGATGCGATCAGTAAAATACGAATACATCCGTAAAATACGTTTACAATCCGTAAAATACGTGCACATCCGTTATTCATGGATCCGTAATCGATCAGTGAAAAATCAGTCATCAATCAGTCAAAAATCCGTCATCAATCAGTCAACAATCCGTCAATAAGTAACGGCTACTGATACAAGGACTGTACTTATAGGATTAGGTTCTATGCGTTGCTGAATTTCATCTGACAAAGACTCTGGTTCTTAAACTGTACGTTCCGATAGGCTTTTTTTTAAATATAAACTCGCAAAGCGAGGCCCAGTTGCATCTTAAATGAAGTTGTTGTCATAAAATTTGTCTAGGATTTGTCTTTTGTTTTGAATCAAAACCATTCTTAGATACATGTATTTTATCCTTTAGAAAGTTTTGAATTTTATTCTTCTTCCGTAGTGCGACAGTGTTTTACCAGCAGACTAGAATTCTTGAGCTAGTCGGCAGTTAAGCGGCGAGCATGCCTTGAAACATCTGTCGAAATTACGTTTTGTCTTATTCTCTCCTTCTCAAGTTTGTGGTATTGGAGTTAGTATTATCGGCAATATTTAGTTTTTCGGAAATATGTAAAATTTTCTCTTTGATTTTAATGACTGATTATTGTCAGTATCTTCGTACTGGGGGCACTACACCAATTCAATACGCCAATTTTTGACAGACCATGAAAATAGTACTATTAAAAGTAGTGCCTTTTGATTTGTAGTGACTCCAGCCAATTGATATATGTTATAATCAACTAGATCATAGAATATTTCTAGGTGAATGACGGAGAGCAAAGAACAGTTGAAAAAAAAATGATTAAATTGCATAACAAGCTAGAACGGGTCGAATGAAATACGACCAAATACCGAAAATTCTCTGTTGCGACTATGTACAAAATTAACCGGAACGTTTCAATTCAATTTTATTTTCTTATTTGACATGCAACATATGGTGTAAATGTATTTATTTTATCGTGTTGGTGATCTGTT
>MJUU01017815.1:0-18531 GCA_002080025.1 Modiolus philippinarum | reverse complement strand
TATATATATATATATATATTAGCGCAGGAGACAAACGTGTAGTCTTTTTAAATGACTACTAGCAAGACTTGTCACGGTATCTATAAAACGAGTGTAAACATATATATCAGCCCTTCAGTCTCGGGACATTTTACCGGCCCATGACTTGTATTTTTGGCAAATACCCCTTCTTATCATGATATATCTGTTCAAAAGCCAAGTATTCTACACTTTGTATCCAAACTAACAACGACAAAATTTCCGTACACCAAACTTGTGCTTACTTTAAAGAATTCTAAAAGTAAGTACACCAAATTTTTTGTTTTAGAAATTAAGTTAGTAGACCCTGGGTAACCCAAAAATTTTCCACACAGTCATTTTGTTTTAAATTTGCAGTGTGAAACAATTATGTACTAGTTTTATTTGAGAAAGGTTTTGAAAATTTTCACCGTAAGATTTTTGATTTTTTGTTCACAGAAACACCCCTATCTAATACATGTAAGTCTTAAATTCTGGTAAGGAATAACCATGAAGTGTATAATACAGCACTGTAGATATATAAGACTTGGCATAAAAAGACTATAAATTGCCAAACTTCTTCATAGAAACTTGTAGACCTGCATATGAGAGAATAAAAATCATAAGCATGCATGAAGTGTTAATTTGAAAAAAAAAAGAAAAAAACATTGTCAAAACACTGCCGAAAACACAGCTTCATTCAATTTCTTCTAGATAAAAATTCTAAAAGTCAATTTTCACCAAAAACTGGGAAATTATAGTTCCTCTATACATATAAATATATCAAAATTTTATTAAAATTCACCGTCCTGTTTTTTTTATAATGTTAGAATAACTGCTTTAAAAGTTTTAATATTTCTTAATACTGAACGTCAAGCAAAAACAATTACCTCCCTTTCCAAAAATCTGACTTTCATTTATTTTAATATTTTTAAGATGCCCTTCACAACCAAGATATTTTAATGTAGGCACTTTAAATTATTTTATAAAAGGAGGGTAGTTTCATGATAACATCAATATTTTATATCTATTTATGATCAATATTCTTAAACTTTTGAGTAGTATATGGGCACGAGCAAATTAGTATTTGTGGTGGTGGATGTGGTTGAAGTGACGTCACCGGAAGTGACGTATACCGGAAGTGACGTGACGGAAGTCACGTGACCGGACGCGAAAGTCACGTGACCGAATGTAGAAGTGTTTTACTGCGCATGCGCAAGTTAGAAAGGGGATTCCCTTCAAAATCTATTTATAGAACGGGGGAAGCCCGAACTCGTGCCCATATAGTACTTTGAGAACCCATAGTTTTTGAGCGTTGTTTGCGTATTTTCGTTCTTTTGTGATGTCTTACTAAGGTAAATCGGGGTCGGAGAATCGATTGGTGTAGGTTTCGAAGCTCTAGATCCGAGTGTGAAGGAGATATCGGCCCTAAACGGCCCTAATTTGAAATCGTTCTACTATAGACATCTGATACATAGATTCGATGTATGTTCATAGTTCTAAATCGTTTGGCATAGGTATTTAAGGCCTAAAACGTAATTGTGTGAGGTAATCGGCCTTTGAAAATTTGAGATCAGCCCTAAGTCGGCCCTACTTCGCCCTTAATCCGAATAATTCGTACTATAGACCTATGATATATGGAATCGAGGTAAATGTATAGTTGTGAAGCGATTGGTGTAGGTATTACCGTGCTATCGTGTACTGTAATAGAGATATCGACCCTTACAAATCGAAGTTCGGCCTAAATCGGCCCTAATTCTGCCCTAGATCAGTCTTAATCCGAACTATTGGTATAAGGTTCATATCATATATCAATACCTTCATACTTCTTAATCAATTGGTCACATTGTCAAGTTGATATCTGTTACCTTTACGAAGTCTCGTTCAATGCGAGATTTCACGTGATTTCATTTTATCTCGATGTTTTGTTAAATTTGTTTTCATGTTTCGTGTATTAATGTTCATTTTTCATGTTTCATGTTGTAAGTTCGATGAATTTATCGAATTTTTGTGGTCTTTATCGGCTTTTTTACGGTTTTTTGCTGCTGCTGCTGCTGTTGCGGTATGGTGATAGTGCCCCTGCTGCCGCTGCTGCACCATATACCAGGTAGAATTGCTGCTTCTGCTGCTGCTGTGTCATAATGACGTATAATTGCTGCCGCCGCCGCCTCCGCCATAGACTATTATTCCACCACCACCACCACCACCCAGAAACCTGAAAATCACCACTACCACCACCCAGATACCTGAAATTTACCACCACCACCACCACCATAGGTTATTATCCCACCACCACCACCACCCAGATACCTTAAAATCACCATTTTCACTAACATTATACCATGAAATCGCCATTTTACCACCAAGATACTTTAAACTAATGTATCACTTAATGTTGATCTTATATCATTTATACTGGTATTTATAGTTCATATTGTCTTCATTATCGATTTGTTTAAATATTGTGATGTGATTGTGTCATTCTTAACAAATATTTAATGGTTTATTTAAGTTTTGTTTCCGTTAATGTCAATAAGTTTTCGCGTTTGTTGTATTTGTGTTCATTTTTAACGTTTCATCTTACGTTTTCATGTCAAGTTTGCATTTATCTTCATAATTTGTTGTAATTATGTTCATATTTTAATTTCATATTAAAGTCTTCATAAAAATCGATATGTTTAATGTTTTGCGTCATCAAGTCTTGATATCTAACGTTTCAGTTTGTATTTTCATGTACAAGTTTGCATTTCTTTTCATAATTTGTTGTAATAATGTTCAGGTTTAATGTGTAATGTTGTGTTTTCATATATTTTACGAAAGGATATGGAGTAAATGAACATGAGACCATAACACATATGTTAACTCCAACTGCAATAATTTTAATGAGCTGTATGGCCATTTCGGAAAATAATTCCTCATCAGCAGCACTAGACCCCAAACTAAGGAAATCCATAATTTCAAAAGTGTTTAAAATCCATAAAACTAAACGAAATCCGAATAATTAATACGCAATATAGCAAAAGACAAAACTACAATGGAGGGAGTAAATTGGAAGGTTTTAGAATTTACAGAAATTTAGATAATAGTAATTGAACAATTGTACACATGAGATACTAAAAATAAAGAGCATACATCTCTACCACGGGGAATTGTTTTACCAACTCCACACTGCAATAAAAGACAAACTCCTGTATTAAATATTTTACGAAAGGATATGGAGTAAATGAACATGAGACCATAACACATATGTTAACTCCAACTGATATGTTTAGATTTATTTTTCAACTTTGTTGCATTTATGTTCATATTTAACATATCATATTAAGTTTTCATGTAACAGTTCACATGAATATAGTTTGTTGTGTTATTGTTCATGTTTAATGTATCTTGTTAGCTTTTCATGTAACAGTTCTTTTAATGTCTTTATGTTGTCATGTATTGTTGTCTTTGTGTTCATATTTTACATTTCATATTGTGTTTTGGTGTTTAAGTTTGCATTTGTTGTCATTTATTGTTGTGTTTGTCTTCATACTTAACGTTATGTTTCGTGTTTTGGTATAAACATTCATGTCAATGTTTGCATGTTTACATATCTTGTGTCGTTTAATGTTCTTATTTTAACATTTCTACTTGTACATGTATTTGGTGTTCACTTCAGTGTGTTCTCATATGTTGTATCACTTCATGTTCATGTTTTAACATTAATGCTTGTATTTTTGTTCATATTTCATGTTGCATGTCGTATTTTGATATTCAAGTTCTCATGAATGTGGTTAATCTATAATGTTTTGTATCATATGATCTTGATATTTTAAGTTTCGTCTTTTGTTTTTGTGTAAATATTCATATCAATGACTATATGTTGTCATAATGTCTGTCAATTCATTTGAGTTATGTTTCAGTTTTATCATTAAAGTTCATATGAATGTCGTTTAATTGTGATATTTCAATGTCTCTGATTAAATTTTTGTTCATATCAGTGTTAATGTTCATATGTTTACATGTTTTATATCACTTTATAGTCATACTTAACGTAAGGTGTATGATTTGGTGTTCATATCCGTATCAATTATCATATGTTTACATATCTTGCGTCAGATTATGTTGATGTTTCAATGTTTCTGTTCGTTTTGGTGTTTACATTCATATGTCGTACCATATAATGTTGGTCTTTTAACATTTATGCTTATATTTGGTGTTCACATTCATATGTTGTACAATTTAATGTTGGTATTTTAACATTTATGCTTGTATTTGGTGTTCACATTCACAGGTTTTAATAGTTTGTATTACTTAATGTTGATCTTTTAACATCTATGCATGTATTTGTTGTTCATATCATTGTGTTTTCATGTGTTATATCACTTCATCTTGATCTTAGACCATTTATGCTTGTATGTATTGTTCATATTGTCCTTAATATCAATTTATTTTCATAGTTTATGTCAGTTTATAGTTATAGCTGACGTTTTACTTCTGATTTGGTGTTAACATTCGTGTTAATATTCATATGTTTACATGTTTTAATATCACTTTATAGTCGTAGTTAACTGTATGCTTATGATTTGGTGTTCACTTCGTTTTAAAGTTCATGTGTTTACATGCTCTGTGTCAATTCATTGTGATAGTTGACGTTATTTCTTTGTTTACCTTACATAAACTTTGTTAAGTTGTCATGTTCTGTTGTGTTTGTGTTCACATTCGTAGGTTTTCATGTTGTTTCACTTCATATTGATGTTTAGACTTCTTTACTTGTATGACATCAGTGTGTTTTCATATGTTGTATCACTCTATGTTGATCGTTCACCATTAATGCTTCTATGAATTGTTTAAATTTTCTTCAATATCAAAATTTGTTTTCATATTTTCTTTTACTTCATGATAATCTTTATGTATGTATTTGTAGATTATATTGTCTTCAATATTAATTTGTTTTCATACTGTCACTTGAAGTTTATTTCGTCTTCTACTTGTTATTATTCATTCCATAGTGATTCCATATATTATGTGTTCATTCTGTATGTTCATATCAATATCATATCAAATTTGTTACGTTTTGTTTCAGTTCATAGTCATAGTTCACATTTATTTTTATGTTTTGTTGTGTTTGTATTCATATTTTGCATTTCCTATTGTGTTTTGGTGTTCAAGTTTACATTTGTTGTCATGTATTTTTGTATTTTTGTTCGTAGTCAACGTTTTGTGTTAACATTCCTGTCAATGTTCATATGTTTGTATCTCTTCATGTTGATATATTAACGTTTCTGTTAATATGTATTGTTCACATCAGTGTGTTTTCGTATGTTGTATCACTTCATGTTGATCTTTAAACATCGATGCTTGTATTTGGTGGTCACATTCATGTTCATGTTCATATATTTACATATTCTGTCTTAATTCATTGTCATAGTTGACGTCATTTCTTTGTTTAGCTTACATTAATGTTGTTAAGTTGTCATGTTCTGTTGTGTTTGTGTTCAATTTCATGTTGTATCACTACATATTTATCCTTATTATTACAAAAACAGGAAAACAGCAAACAGTTATGTTTGTATTTGTAGTTCATATTGTTTCAATATCTATTTGTGTTCATAGTTTATGTCAGTTGATAGTAATAGCTGACGTCAATTCCATGTTGTATCACTTCATATTTATCCTTATGTTTGTATTTGTAGTTCATATTGTTTCAATATCTATTTGTGTTCATACTTTATGTCAGTTGATAGTCATAGCTGACGTTATGCTTCCGCTTTTAGTATTTCATTTCACATTAGTTTTCATATTATCTTCAGTATCAATTTGTTTTCATAATATCACTTGACGTTTATTTCGTCTTCTACTTGTTATCATTCATAACTAAATATGTTTATATGTTATATGTCCATAGTCATGAATGGTCTTATGTTCATATCAATGTCATTGATGTTTTTGTCAGTTCATAGTTGACGTTTCATCGTGTGTTTTCAATGAATTATGATATCAGTGTGGTTAGGGTAACAGATCTGATACGGGTAAGGGTTATACATAAAGGTAAGGGTTACTGTTATATACATTAGAGTTAGGGTTACTGTTATTTAAGGTTAGGGTTGTATACATAAGGTTAAGGTTATATACATAAGTATTACTGTTATATACATAAAGTTAGGGTAATATGTATAAGGGTTAGGGTGAGTGTTATTACATTAGTTACAGTTAGGATTAAGGGTTTATAAGGTTTATTATTATATACATAAGGGTTAGGATTATATACATAAGGGTTAGGTTATATACATAGGGTTAAGGTGATTCTTACAACAGAAAAGTTAGGGTCAGTACGAAAATAAGTGTAAGGTTAAAGGTTAGGGTTAGCATGAGATCAAAGATAAGACCAATAAAACAACCTTGAATGGAGATAGGGCGAGACTAATAAAAGAACCTTGAATTGAGATAGGGCGAGACTAATAAAAGAACCTTGAATTGAAATAGGGCGAGACTAATAAAAGAACCTTGAATGGAGGTAGGGCAAGACCAATAATTGTCAATGGCAGAGCATGATCAATGGCAATGGACAAATGAGACCAAAGCTTAAGGCAAGACATACGTGTTTAGGCTCAAGGTCAGCGACATACTAAAAATGGCAGATGTATTACACTTCTCGGTTCCGGAACGGAAACGATATCCGGAACCGGAATCGGGAGGGAAAAACGAAGCAGCCATAAAATATTTTACAAAGAATGCACGACGACGAAAGTGTTCTGAACTAGCGCTATATACTACTCTTTTGCTTTATTCATACCAATCAAAACAATTAATTTGTAGAGAAAACTGAGTTATCTCCTCCTACCCCAGGTCTACTACCTAAATATCCCCGCATATTTTGACCAGAATGAAATTCTGCAGAAGTTAAAAATTGATAAAAGAAAACTTGTAAACAGCATTTTATTCTGGTAAAGGAATGCGGCCAATACTTACAAGATTCAAATGTATGCAGCAAATAGCAATTATTGGCCATTGTTCTGAAAAATAGCTCGTTATTCTTCATTTTATGTGTATGTTACTGCGTAATTCTTTACAGTATAAAGGACATCTTTATTGCTTTTCAAAGTTTTATTCTTTTAAAAGTTTTAATCACAAATGGTTACTTGCATATTCAACTTTTAATTTGATGCCAAAAAGAAACCTTAGTGTACCTGGTCCTTTTTTGCGTAATTCCATGTGTGTCTGGGAAAAGAACTGTGTCATCGGCATACAACAGGATGAATAATTAAAAAAAATAATGTTCTGTAACGTAACTTTTCAATGGAATCAAGTCAAGTACTTTGACTAATATCATGATTTCTAAATCATTCAAATAAAAACTGAGATAAATTTTCCAATTTTTGACTTACACCTATATTAGAAGTGAAAAGTTTGAATGCTCCTCAATCTATGTCATTCACGATTTTATATCCTGGTACACATTTCTAATAACTGTGAAGCATTTGCTCCTATATTATACTTTATTCTAATATGGAAGCCATACGGAAATCTCCGATAACATAATGAGCCACGTTATATGGTCTCGTAATGTATTACCGGTGTAATCTATTTCCGGTGTAAACATTTCATCTCGTATTACGTCACGGGTCACGGGGTCAAAAGTCAGAAGTTAACATGTGGTAATTTGCGGAGAATGTCAAGTATTTGTAGGCAAGAGTTACTAGAAAAATATGCAGCATCTACCGGTAAGTTTTTAATTTAATATATTTTACAAGTAAATTGCGGATTCCAAAATATCGTGGCATGTCACATTTTTTTAATTGGTTACTGTAACGTGAATACTGAATAGAATTCCACTTCGGAAACATCGTTGAAGTCGTCTGTTATTGGTTTTTGTAAATAGTTCCTTGTCGTGTACACATGCGCATATAATTTGGATTAATCGGCAAAGAATGTGTGGAAAGGAATTAGGGGCAATAATTAAAAAATGTGTCATTTTTATGATGATTAAATGGTCAAAATATGATGCATGTCAACACTTGTGAACTTAATATTTTATACACGAGTTTTTCAACAAATAGATGCGTTCGAATGTCCATGCTGTAAATGAATCATGACCATAAAATATTGTTTAATTTTCTTACTGTTTTACATTTCAAGTTGACTGTTGTAAAAGAAAGTTTCCTAGTGCTGTATGTTTCATCTTAAAGTTGTGGCCTTATTCTGCAGTGGACAATTTAATTATCAACAAATAATTGAATTGAACTGTTATTTTATATCTTCAATGATCTCCCATACAAAGAATTTGGGATTCTCTCTTGATTTTTCATTTTAATATGACGATATCCCATATACACCGGAAATAGATTACACAACTTTCACGGTAAGTATTGTGACATCATTTTTTTATTGATTCATAGTTGATTTAACATTTATTCCTGAGAAGTAATAGTTATATCACCAGTTATCTCAAGTGTTTGTCTATTCATTGTATGGTAGTCAAAGTAAACCTAATCGCGTATACATGAGCGGTAAACCGGTTTTCCTACAAGTACACCGGAAATACATTACACAATCATAACAGTCTTAACGCTTAAACAGACGACGTCATAAAATGTTTTTTGTAAAAAATCGTCAGTAAATCCTAAGTAATGGCTGTCCTTACCGTGTACACTATAGGTCCGCGTAGATCATTAAATCGAAATAATTCATGCTTGCTGTTGGTTTGTAGTCTATTTAGATATGGATGTCCATTATTTTCGTTTATTTTACCCCTCCGCTCTGGGTAAAATATTAACGAAAATCATGGCCATCCGTATGCAAATCTCCAGCAAACCGCCGGAGAACATGAATTATTTCTTAAAAATTTCTGCCAGAGACCCCTCCTCCAAACTTTGATAAAAGGTGCATTGAGATCAAGAACTGTGAAAAAAGTTTCTTCCTTTATACTTGTTCTTATTTTTTTTCTAAATCCTGCTTAAGAAACTATTATGAGATATTTGTTTTCAGCTGAAAGTTGTCTATTATTTAATATTACTTTGAAGACTTTCCTAAAGCAACTTACCAAATGCATAGACCTATAAATACATGCTTAATATTAGACACCGTTGTTCTTATAAATCGGACCAATCAACAATAAAAGCGTCGATCAGTTGCTTTCATTTACCATGTATTTGTAGAAATTTCGTCTAATGTGCATTTACTCAATATCCCTTCGTTGCTTATATAGGAGTTTGTCTCTCCTGCAATGTGATGACAGTAAAAAGATTCCCAGTGCGAGAGAAGTTTTCTGTATATCGATTCATTTATGCGACACTTCCTCATTTTGATGCACAATTATCCGTTCAAACTTTGGCATTTTAATTTTTTGCAATGTCAAATTGTTATTCTGACCACCTGTTTATCGTACTCACATCTCATTATTTTATTATGCCAAGTTTTCTGACTTTTGACTCGATGAGTGACCTGCAATTGTTTAAGTGTTGTGATTGTCTTCTGTTTGTCTTCTTGTCGGACAACGGACGGCAGCGATTGTAAAAACACTTTGTCAGTTCATTTTATGCTTGTTGAGGATCCCGCATCAATGGGTACAAAGTCATGGATGTAGCGTTCTTCGACATCTAGCAATGAATTCCGAATAAACCGGTGCTAGGGGGCGTCCTAAACGTACTATGACATATAAGCATAGCTCATTGTTGAGGGCCATATGGTGACTTTAAGATGAAGAACAACAATGAAACGTTTTTCCATTGCTTTGTTTTACGATGTATTTGTAGAGATTCTGTCTCATCTGCATTTACTTCATACGTGTATCTCTTCATTTCTTATTAATCACCCTATAAAACAAGACCTAGATACTAGTCCAGTGTTAAGAAAAAAACTGAATGATTTATCGTAAATAAGCATCAAGTGAAAAAATATTGTTATGAGGTAGCAATAACCTATAATTTTTTTTTAAATTAAAGCCAGCAAAATTTAACAACTTTGGCTCAAATTAACTTTTTAATAAGACAAAAAATAATTATTTTACAAATTAAATATACAGTGACTTATCTGACAATGATGAAATCAAAGTAAATATCCAAATTAATAATCCACTTAAGTTCACCAACAAATGTCTAAATGAATATTCCTTATATTCCTCACTAAATAGTTGATAATAGATTCACAATTACTGATGTCGATTTCCAATACAAAAGGTGTGCGTATTAATCCTGTATAAACTAATTAATCCTGTATAAACTTATTAAACTGACTGCCTTCAACCTTTATTGCTACCTTGTATTTATAAATACAATGCAACTAGAATATTCATTTACATGAATAATCCAGAAAACTCTTCATTAACTGACAATCACATTACTAGTATTATTGTGTAAAGGAAAGATCCAGAAATTTCTATATGTTAAATGTCTAAATTTAAATTCTAGAAAATTCTACCTGTTCTAATTTGTATTATACTTGACCATTGTTTATTGTAAACAAGTTACATAACTAGGCCAAACAAAATACATAATATTTAGGCCTTCCGAAATAAAAACAATGAATACGATGCATTTTTAAAATATTTACAATATTTATTTACCTATAACACCTCCTCCAAAATGTAAATGTTTGAATGCAATGAAAACATTTAATAACAAACAAATCTATTTACATTGGGGTGTCATGAAAGAAATAAATTCTTGACAATGTATCTGCTATGAAATTGTCTTAATCTTTAATATGCCTTACATCTAGATTAAAACTTTGTTAAGTCAAACTCCACCGCAAAAGTTTTTGATTTTTGTCTTTCATTTTATGAATAAATTTAAGTGGGTTATGGTCCGTATATACAATGATAGGTTGAATTGAAGCTTTGACATAAATTTCAAAATGTTTTAAAGCAAGCGTCAGAGACAAACATTCAAAACTTTACGAAAAGCGTGATGATTTCGACTTTCCAATAGTGAACTTCCCGTTTTTGAGTAGTAATATTCCCACATTTCCGGCATATGGCGTGTACATTTCAAACCTCATTCGCTATTGCCGTGCCTGTAGTTTGTACAGCGATTCTGTCAACAGAGCGAAATTACTGTCTCAAAAACATGTTCATCACTGGTATGTTCAGTCACTGTTGCAATTGTCGCTACACAAATTTTACGGTCGTCACCATGATTTGACGAACCGTTTCAATGTTTGTTTTATTTCACAAAGGAGAACAGATATCTTTGGGTAGATCCATAGTTTGTTACCGGACTGACTAACACCGACTGTGACAAAACCGGACTTTTCACTGGCAGTCCGACTGGTGCCACGCGTAGAGCAGATCGTGCTTACCCTTCCAGAGCACCTAATGATACCTCAGTTTAATAGGTGTTCACACCGCTAGTGCTTTAGTTGTGCATTTTTGTTTATTTGTCATACTGTCCCAATTCGTGTTGGATGTGAATTGCCGTGATTTTGGATTTATGATTTAAGAATTCCCCCTTTTCTCGTTCCTGCTTCGGTATTCGTCGATGCATCTTTTTCAATGATGGAGTAATTTATCTGGTGTTTATTAATTTCTTTAGAAAAATAACAAATTGGACGGTCTATTCCATCTATACCTTCTTGTAATGAAACACCAACAGCAGCAACACTAATCGCGTCTACTGCTAATTTAAATTGACAATCAAAATTAAGTGTTTCTAAGACTGGCGCACTTTCTAGAATGGCGTTAAGTTCTTCAAACACTTCATCACATCTTTTAGACCAAATGAACTTTACATTTTTCTCAATAATATAGTCAAAGTCACTCTAATTGAAGAGGAGTTTTCTTTTCGACAGAATTTTCTATAATATCCAGCCATTCCCAGAAAACGCATCAATTGTTACTTATTCTCAGGTTCAGGAAAACTAGAAATAGCACAAATCTTATCATCAATACGTTTTATTTGACCATGACCTAAAACATGTCCTAAATAATTCACACAAGCACATCCAAATTCACTCTTGGAGAAGTTGACTGTTAACATAGCACTGCTTAAATGTTCCAAAAAAGTGTGAAGTATCTGAGGATGTTCTTCCCAAGTGTCAATATATTTAGGAATGTCATCGATGTATGATTCACAACCATTAAATCCAGATATAGCAATGTTAAGGAGACGCTGAAAAGTTGCCGGTGAATTTTTCATACCAAATGCCATTACTTTGTATTGGAAAAGTCGGCTGTAACAAAAGCGGAAAGTTTTTTTTTGTACGCTCTGTTAGAGAAACTCGATAAAATCCTTTTAATAAGTCAATTTTTTAATGTATTTAGCATTTCCAATTTTATCAATACATTAATCAATGCGCGGAATTAGAAATGAGTCAGTTTTTGTTACACTGTTTAATTTTCTATAGTCCGTACCCATACGATAAGTTCCATCAGGTTTTTGCACTAGAATACAAGGCGAGCTCCAATTACTTTTGCTCGGTTTAATAAATTCATTTTTAACAAAATGCTGAACTTCATCATGTAAGTATTTTTCTTTGATCGGATTCAGTCGATATGGATGCTCTTTAATCGGTACTGAATCACCTACATCAACATCATGAAATATTTTATCAGTTCGTGTTGGAATGTCCGGAAATAAATGCTCAAAATCATCGAGTAACTGTTTAAATGTTCCTTTTGAATCGTTGGTAAATGTTCGAATTTTTTCGGAATTTCGAAACCAAATCTTCAGTGTGATAGGTGGCGAATCAATCTTTTCACAAAAGTGATTATCAGAATTGTCAGGGTCAACACTAATTATATTTACAGAATGTACAATATTTGTGCTATTTCTATCTATATATTAAGGTTTTATCATATTTACATGACACAACCTATTATGTCTACGTCTGTCAGGTGTTTTAAAAATATAATTTAAATCAATGATTTTCTTTTCAACTACATATATATGGACCAAAATATCTGGCTTCAAGTGGCTTTCCAGGAACAGGAAGTAAAACACGTACTTTATCACCAGGGTCAAAATTACGTTTTACAGAATTTTGGTCATACTTAGCCTTCATAGATTCTTGACTTGATTTAAGATTTTAATTAGCTAGTTCACAAGATTTGACAAGTTTAGTGCAAAGTCTGAAACGTAATCAAGGAGATGTAAGTGGTCTTTTTGTATGTCCAAAAACTAATACAAAGGTACTAATGATTCCTGGACTGCTTCTCTTAAAGCAAATAAAAGAAAAGAAATTCCTTCATCCCAGTTTTTCTCTGTGTCAAAACAATAGGTCTGCATCATATTTTTAAGGTTTGATCGTATCGGTTATTTGTTTTCTATCAGTTTTTAAACATCTTTGAGTTTATGGTCTTCCAAACGTTTAGATTCTATCTGCACTGATGAGGCATACGTTGTCGAAATGCACATATGCAGAATTTAAATTCACAGTAACTTCGATATTTATTCTAAGACGCCTTGACTTTCAGGATGATATGCCGATCATTTGTATTGTTTAATGCCTAATTAATACATCACTTGCTGTAAAATACCTGAAATAAAGTTTGAACCTTGGTCTGATTGAATTTTAAGGTAGGCCAAACAAAGTACAAAATTTAGTTAAAGCCCTAACTATGGTCTTAGTCTTTATATTTCTTAAAGGAATAGCTTCAGGGACCCTTGTGGATGCAAACATGATAGTTAACATGTACTGATTACCAGATTTAGTTTTTGGTAAAGGACCCACACAATCTATTAACATTCTACTAAAAGGCTACTCAAAGGCAGGTATAGGTTGAAGAGGCGCTTTTGGAATAACTTGGTTTGGTTTTCCTACTAACTGACATGTATGACAATATTTGCAGTAATTATAGACATCTTTTCTAAGATAACGCCAATAAAAATAATTTGAATTTTTTTGTAAGTCTTATAAATACCTAAAAGTGTCCTGACAAGGGCGTGTCATGGGCCATGTTTAATATATCAGCTCTATAAACTACAATTTGATAGTTTACTGCCCATTCCGCATCAGCAGATATATCAGAAGGTCTCCATTTACGCATAAGAATACCACTTTTAGTAAAATAAGTGACAGGTTCTTGCAAAGATTAACTTTCATCAACTGCCCTATTGAAAAGACATGAAATTTCAAAGTCTTTATGTTGCTCACTGCTAAAGGTTGACATAGAAAAACCTTCAACTTGATACAATGAACTATCAGAAAACTCTAAGGGCTTGCTTGTTTTGTTACCAACATCATTAAGCCGACTCATAAATGTATCCGACAAATAAAAACCATCAATGCTGTTTTCATCAACTTTCTGAACTTCTACATGTTTCTTTTTCATAGCACAAGTAACTGCACAGGCAGGATAAAAATCAGAAAACACCTGTTCAGCTGAATCAGGAACTTGATCAAACGAAGGCTTGCCTGTCACAATAGAATTTCTTTGCCCCAGCTAAATCATTACCAAGAAGAAGTTGTACACCTTCAAAGGGCAACGATGATTGATACCTTAGGGCACAGGTCCATAAACAATGTCTTAAGAACTAGAATTGGTGATCTACTGATCACGGATACCCCCTCCCCCCAGCAATGCCCCTCCACCACCACTACGTATGGAACTATATTTTGAGGTTTTCACTGCAAAAAGTGGTTCATTTTATAGTAGGAAATAACATATTAAAATTTGAGAAAGCTACGTTTTTAAAGTGTTCTTTTTTATCATCCAGAAAGGGAAACACTTTTGCGCTTTTTGACAATCAAAGGGGAAATAACTCTTGAACGACAAAAGGACATTTTGTCAGAATCGAACTTGACCCTGATTTCATCGTAAGAAAAAATCGGAAAACGCACCAAAGTTGCGAAAGCCGAGTTGCGAATAGTTGCTATTTTCATAAGTACATCATAAAATATGCAAATAGATGCATATAAGCATATGAATTCTTTTATTTCAATCAGACTTATAATTGAACTTTCGCAGGATGTTTGACTTTGTCGTAACTTGGCTAAAAATTTGGCATGGGTTATAATCTAAGAGATACATATTGCTGATAGCTGCATGAAGTCAAAACATTCCAAGTCCTTTTCCAAAAAAGAAAACTTTGAGCAAGGGTTCCCCTTAAAATCTAGTTTTCGAATATTGCTGAAATCGTGAAAGTATGTATCAGAATACTTTTTTTCTCAAAATTTCAGTTTTCTGGTTTCCCTGGCAACCAAAAGCTCCACTATCAATTATAACTCATTTCAGACCACCTCTGAAAAAAAAATTTGGCAGGGGTTCCCCTTATAATCCAGGTAATACATATTACTGATTATAAAAACCTTCCTAGCCCCCTTTCAAAAAAATGGCAGGGTTCTCCTTATAATCTAGTTTATACGTATTTCTCAAATTGTGAAAAATATATGAAGCAGAATTTTTTTTCAAAGATTCGGTGTTCTGGTTTTATTTTCGTGGTAACTGAAAGCTCCACTATCCATTACAACCCATTTAGGACCATCATTCAAAAAAAATTGGGCAAGGGTTCCCCTTATTTACCAGGTCTGGTTATACATACTGCTGAAATCAAAACATTCCATGTCCCCCTTTCAAAATAAAGATTTAGCAGGGATTCCCCTTATATGTAAAATCTAGTTTATACATATTTCTAAAATTGTGGAGAAAAATGTATAGCAGAATACTGTTTTTCAAGAATCAGTGTTCTGGTTTGGTTACCATGGCAACTGAAAGCTCCACTATCCATTAAAACCCATTTCAGACCACCATTCAAAAACAATTTGGGCAGGGGTTCCCCTTATAGTACAGGTAATACATATTGCTGAAATCAAAGCATTCCCAGTCCCCCTTTTTAAATAAAAAATGGCAGAGGTTTCCCTTATAATCTGATTTACATTGTGAAGAAAAATATGTAGCACAATACTTTTTTTTCAAAGAATCAGTGTTCTGGTTTGGTTTCCATGACACTTAAAGCTTCCACCGGTACTTATGGACAGGACCCTACATGTGCCTCGTATGTGGGGGTCCGCCCACTATGCAAATTTTCTGTGGAAAATGTTATATTTGTCTATTTACTGACATTTCCTTGTGGGATATATGGCTCATGTACTCTCAAACAGTGTCGTGAGTCCACACGGGTTTACTGATACATATAAAGCGAGAAGGTAAGTCACTTCGCTTTGTTTACATTGAGGTACCAATCGGGGAAATCCCCCTCAAATATCAATAATAAACAGCCTACCTTGGGTAACTTCTTCTTTCCTCTCCAGGATGATTATCCAAACTGAAAACATATATATCTTATCAATCTTTGCTTAAATAATCCCGTATTCGGACAAATAACACTCGCGATGTTCATGTTATCGACGACATCTTTAAATCCCAAAGTAAAAACTATGGAAGTGATATACTAGCGCCACCACCTATCAAAAATAAGTGTGTTCCGAATGGAACAGCGCGGACGGTCGAGTACGAGAGTTCTGAATGAAATTCGCGGATTTTTTTTTGCGCACAGAATATAAACTGAAAAAAGAGGTAAAGAGTCAAAAACTTCGCTATTTTTTTCTCTCGTTACAATGAGTGAGTCAAAAAACAAACAGTTGACTGACTGGATTATTGCAAACCTTGAAGAGGGTCCAATGAGCGGTTTCATTGATTTGTTTGAAGTAAAATCCAAACTGAATAATGAAGTAACTGGTATTTCAATAGGAAACTGCATCAGCAAAATTTTTCAAAATGTAATTGTTAAAAATGGCAGATGTAAGACTGATTGGTCAAAAATGACTAAACGATACTACGGCATTCAGTGGAAGAAAATTGTTGCAAGTGAAATTACCTTTAATCATTTCCAACTAAATATTCATCATTTACAAGATGATTTTTTTCTTTTGTCCAAAACCCCATCAAATGTCACAATTGGTTATTACAGCAAAGTAATAATAAATAATATAAAGATGATAACTGAAGTTGTGCTCACTGCTGAAAATATATTTTCTATACAAGTGATGGGGAAAAAATTGATCCTAGTGCCATAGGATTAGGAAATATAATGACTGTTAATACTTTTGACGTGATACGGAAACTGAATTATTGTAATAACGTGGAAAAAATAGATGATTCTAAGACTAATAATATATATTTGACTGAAACCATTTCATATGCTGGAGATGAAAACTCTGAAAAACTTGCATTCAGGTCAAGGTGTTGATTAAGAATTTTGCCCTTCACCAACTCGAAAAGGGGGTCAAAGGTATGTACAATTTGCAAAAACTTGGAAATTCCACCAAAACCAAAAAAAAAAAAAAAAATAGGTATTGTAAATAATGATTCTCATATTGACATTATTGATGAAAATAATAATATTGGAAATGTACAAAATAATGATACACAAACGGACAACAGAGACAATGATATTATCCTGAACGAGAGAGATAACTGTGATATGGCTGCAATTTTGGGAAATATTTTTCCTGAATGTGACGAAAGAATGAAAACATTTTTATCATCACAAAAAATGGCCATAGATAGGACTCCTAATGGTAGACGCTGGGACAGAGATATTGTCCGTCTTTGCCTTACTTTATGGTGTCGCAGCCCGAAAGGCTATACTGAACTAAGAGGCAGTACAGTCCTTGTATCAGTAGCTGTTACTTATTGACGGATTGTTAACTGATTGATGACGGATTTTTGACTGATTGATGACTGATTTTTCACTGATCGATTACGGATCCATGAATAACGGATGTAAACGTATTTTACGGATGTATTCGTATTTTACTAATCGCATCCGTCAATTACGCATTGTATCAATCAGTAAATCACGTATGACGGATACGTAAATATTTGAAATTTTAAGACAAAACGAATTAACATTATTTTCTCGTGTGTTTCCAGGTTGTTATATAATCTTTTTTGAATATAAAGAAACAGTTTGATTAAATTACGAATGCTGTATTTTGTTTCAATTTAAAATCGTTTACATGTATTTGTGCATTAGAATTGGGCATCTAAACTGCATAATACTAGTCTGCGTTTTAAACTCGATCTTTGAATATATGTCCAAAACAATATTTGTTTTTGAAATTTTTATTCATCATGTCCTTTCGAAGGAGTTTTATCTT
Organism: Modiolus philippinarum; assembly: GCA_002080025.1. NCBI lineage: Eukaryota > Metazoa > Mollusca > Bivalvia > Mytilida > Modiolidae > Modiolus > Modiolus philippinarum. The sequence continues at coordinate 516 of MJUU01017815.1, read as the reverse complement.
TTGCGAAACACAATTTTAATGAATTTTAACATATTTAAGGCTTGAAAAGTTAGATTTTTAGTCTGTGGTTTAAACTCTATCTTTAAATATGACCAAAACAATTAAAATCTTTTGGAAATTTTATTCATCATATCCTTTCGAAAGAGTTTTTTTTTGCAAAAGACAATTTTAATGAATTTTAAAATATTAAAGCCTTGAAAAGTTAGATTTTCAGTCTGTGATTTAAACTCTGTCTATAAAAATGACCAAAACAATTAAAATTTTTTGAAAATTTTATTCATCATATCCTTTTGAAGGAGTTTTATCTTTTGCGAAACACACATCTAATGAATTTTTCCATATTACAGGCTTTGAAAAGTTAGATTTTTAGTCTGCGGTTTAAACTCTGTATATAAAAATGACCAAAACAATTTAAAGTTTTGGAAAATTTTATTCATCATATCCTTTTGAAGGAGTTTTATCTTTTGCGAAACACAATTTCAACAAATTTCAGCATATTTAATTTTTTAAAGTTAG
>MJUU01017814.1:17248-56483 GCA_002080025.1 Modiolus philippinarum | reverse complement strand
GACGCCACCTGGTGGAAATATTTGACTGTGTGCGGATTAACGCCCACCGTTTCTTGACGACAACCCAAACTTCCGGTTGATAAATTGAACGGAAGTATGCCAATTCGCCACTCGATAGATCGTCCCGTATCAACGTAATGTCCCAGAATCGAACGAATCATGTTAAAATTGTAGCGAATATTTTTATTCATTTCTTTTCCACATGCAAGTGCGGCAGTTTTGTTGGTTTTTTTCAAAATTAAGACTTTCGATTTTCTGGAGTTACCTCATTCTTCTTCTTCTTGTCTGTATAATCCTCCAGTACGTTGGAGCACAATTTTACGTACGGTGGATTCCTCTGTCACCTATATGTATATCATTACTACCGAGTTGCCACGTGGAGTTAGTTTCCTTCGATCTAGATGTCAATTTTGGGATTACCATACTTTTTTGTTGATGGATTATGTCTTTTTCTCTAATGGAATAATTGTAAGCGAGATCGAGCATAACCTGAAGTTTCTCACTTGAGTTGGCAAGTAAAGCTACATCATCGGCAACGTAGGACGATATCAGCGTTTCGCGCCTCTAGCGGAATATCAGGTTCGATAACTCCAACATACTTGTACGAGGGTGTTTCTACCATTATGAATTAATATAAATATGCACATTTTAATATTAATTTGCCAGCTCCCAGTTTAATTATTCGACCATTTTTTTTATCTTGATAATTGATGTGTATACTATCTTAACTATACGGTGTTTGCCTGGATTTTACCTGTATTGAGACGTCTGCCGGTTGTTTACCTGTAATGTGATTAGACCCTTGAAATTCAATTACCAAGTTTCTTGTAAGTCTCAGATCGGAATATTGTTTAGGTGGGGTGTGTTTTGTATAATTAATTATATGTCTGTTGTGTTTTGTGACATGTATAGCACCTGTTGATATACTCTGATCACCTTAATTAAATTCACCTGGACAAACATCTTTTGATGTGACCGGTCTATAGGCAAAATACTTTGTTGCTACATTCAAGAGTAAAAATTTTATTTAATATGTTTATATCATAGATGCCCTTTAGTTTTTCATAGGTTCATACATGTCTTAACCTCAAAATGCACAAATGACATACAAGCAATACACAAGATATTTACAAAGGCACAGGTGGAAAGGTCCAAACACGTTTCTTTATTTCATTACTTTAGATTTAAAAGTCATATTGTATAGATTTATATATATTTATCAAAATAAAAATAAAAAAACAACAAAAAATAAAAAAACAAAAAAACCAAAAACACACAAAATGGAATAAAAACTTTGAATAAACAACAACAACAACAACAAAAAAAAGAAAAGAAAACTTTGAATAAACAACAACAAAAAAAAACACACAAAAGAAAAGAAATGAATTTAAAAAAATGAAAATAAAGAAAAACAACACAAATAACAATAATTTTTATATTAATGTATAAGATTATAGAAATATTATAATATTGAAAAAAATATCTAAAACAAAGTAGTGAAATAAAATAATTGATATTATAAATTTAAATAAATATTTATGAAATGAATAAAAAGATCAAACATAATGAATATGTCTAAAAAATAAATTTACAAAATGATATGAATAAAAAGATATATATAAATAGAAATTAAAAAAATAATTTAAACAAATGCAAAAATAAAAATTAAATAAATAAAATTCACTTTGATGTATAGAATAAACATATCAATAAATAAATAAGTAATATTTGCGTCTGTTGCAATATTCTCAAAATAATCAAACACGAACAAGCAAACAAACACAAACAAACAAACAAATGAATAAATGAATAAATAAATAAATAAATAAATAAATGAAAATGATATTATTATTTTTCTTCCTCAATCTTAATGTTAATTAAAAATCATTTAAGATTTGTAGACACATCTTAATACACCTGTTCTTCATGTTTTTTATTTTCATTATTATTTTATATCATTTTATTTAATTTCTTTTTCATTTTTTTTCTTCTCTTTTAATGTAACATGTTTGTAACTGCTCAATATTTTTTGAATTATTATTTTTTTCAATCTTAATGTTAATTAAAAATTTATAATATTTGTAGAAATATCTAAATTGTACATCTGTTCTCAGAGCTAATAGTTGAAAGAAATCACCTAGGGCAATCTTCTGTAAAATTCTAATTAACACACCTGTACAGCACAGGATGTTTATTCGCTCAGGTAAAACAAATACATACATTGACTACCGATGACAGTTAAAAAGATTCCTAGGCATTTTTTAAAGTTTTATTGCATTTATTCATTTTTTATCAACATATAACTGATTTGTTACATTAAAACTAATGCAGCCTATACAAGTCTGATGGAGTTATCTCCCCCTTATTAAATTACGCTGATAGGGTCATATTGACCCAACCAAGTTGTAGTTTCTGCATAGCAAGTAACATATCATTTACATACGTTTTATACAAACCAGACGAAAGAATACCACCCTGTCGCACACCTTGAAAGATAGGAAAACTATCACTTACATTTTTTGTATTTCACCATTCCATTTAACTTTTGAAGATAAACTGTTGTACCAATTATCAATGAGATCCCAATATTTGTGATTGATATCATTCAGAAATAATTTTCTTTTTAACGAGTCATGGTTGACGACATCAAATGCTCGTTGAGAGTCCAAAAGAGCAATATATAATGAGGTATTATTTTCTATATTTTCGTTTATAACCTCAGAGATAATAAGAGCTGCCATAATGGGTGATAATGCAGTTGTAAAGCCGTATTGTAGGTCAGACTGGTTAAGTGGTAAATTTTGCTCTATACGACCATGGAGATATTAACATAGATGTTTATACCTCCATGATACGACTAAAGATGACTATTTCCAAAATTTTGGCTAAAACAGGTGAAACAGTAGTGCCACGATAATTCTGGTATAAAGAGTTTTCTTTGCTACGTTTCAAAATAGGATGAATAATTCCGCTTCTAAATTGATTTGGTATAAAAGAATGGTGAATGATCGCATTGACAAGCACTTGAAGAGATGATACAAGAACTGGCATTGCATATTTCAAATGTTCTGAAGTGACCAAACTCATCAGTAGCTTTGTGAGATTTGAAATGTTTTATTGCTTTAGATATTTCCTCTTCAGTAATTTCATCTACAGAAAATTGAGAATCACGCATGTATTGACGGATTAAATCAATATCAGAGGATACTCTATCAGAATAATCACAGTCATCTGATTAAAAAAATACGGCCTTACAACAGTTCGGCCTTGGTCAACAATCCGGCCTTGGGTAGACTGGCTTTACTCTATCCGTGCTCGTTTTTATTATAGTTTCATACCATAACCTAGCAAGCTTTTTCGGAACGTCATAGCATTGTTATCAATTTATTCATACACTTGGACACATTTTTCAAAGTAGACCAACTAATCCATTGTAGCCAAGTGTATTCCAGTTCGCCAAATACCGTTTCAGGTGAGATCTTTAGATATGTTTTCCCGATGTTAAACTAAGTTTCCCAATGGCAGCCATCTTGGGTAAGGTGCAGAAATGCTGTGCACATTTTTTAAAGGGGCCACCAAAGGACTATTTGACCAAATTTGGTTCCAATTGACATATTGTGTGGCTTCAGACAGGGACTATACATTACATTGTATAGTCCCTGCTTCAGAGAAGATCTTTGAATGCTTACCCATAGGATACAACGTTAAACTATGTTCCAGGCCTCTTGTGGCCACCTGAGGTGCTCTTGGGGAGTCGTTGCATGCATGGCGTTCAGACCAAAATAAGCATTTACTTTGCAGGGAAAAGTTTGGTGACAAATTAATCTATAATGTAAACATACATGTAGGTAATCTAAGATTACGGCAGTTCGCCTCCTTGTGCACATTTTCCGCCAAAAAAACACACACTGACATAAATCTTAGTAAGACCATTTCCTCTGAAACAAAACCTTATAATATTATCTGAAATGATATGGAAAAGTGATTTTAAACGTGAAAACAAATACACGTGCTTGGAAAATCAAAACATAAGCAATGTAAAATTGTTACTAGATTCCCGCTATTTAACTCGACTTGGGCTTGTCAAGTAATTCTGACAAGAAATGATTAGAGTTATCTTTCGTTGTACACTCAAAAGAACATAACCAATTTGGCATGGTCTTCATATCGACTAAAATTTGAAAGTTTTACGCAAATTTTGGCTTTTTATTTGTTGATTTCGCTTTAACGGTGGACATTACATCCTTGATTTTTGGAGCATAGGTACAATTCGTATATGTACTTTCGTTAACGTTGGAATATTTCAGAAATAAAGCATAGTTATTTCGCATTTAATCAAAATGTCGTTAATTTAGACTCAAATTTACCCCGATATTAATACCGATAAATTACAATAATAAAGGGCTACGCCGAGCGCAGCATGATACGACCGCAGCATGTCGACCACTGAAATTTGAACAAGTGTAAACTAAAATTAATGTGGACACAGTAATTTGCTGGACACAATAAGGACCTTGACACATTAATTAACTGGACACAAACTAATGAAAATAAAAATTAGCCCTTTTAATCCCTTATTACTAGGATATTGTAAGAGCTAAGAAATTTTGTTGACTACCATCAAGAGAAATCCAAAGAAAAAACTCAGGTTGAAATCCAATGAAAAATAAAGATTTCACATATTTTGAAATATCACAATTTGGCCCCTTTGACCCCTTATAGCTTGGAAACCAAAGAGAAACGCAAAATATACTGCCGTATCACTGAAAGCTTACAATGAGAACAATCTAAAGATGAAAATCCAATCAAAATCTAATGAAAAACTAGAATGTCAATTGTTCCAAGAACAATTGATAGGTATTTTCCAAAGTTGCGTCATTATGTTCTCATTATTGATTGTCCTAACAAACTGGCTTATTCTTTTTTTTATATATAAAACTATCATTTTAATCATTAAACAAACATTCTAAGCTTCATATGTATCTATTTTTGATAATTTAAACGTCAAGTACAGTCGTTTTCTTTGACTTTGACATTAACCTCATTCAAAGGTCAAGTCCTACTTAATACTATTTTGAATGGAAAGTCCTCTTTATCTGCAAAGAAACCTATTAATGTAACACCTACATCATTAACAAAAAGTGAGTTTTTGGTCTATCAACCCATAACAGTTGGTCTTATCATTTTGGACCCAAAGTAAGAAATGAAAAGAGATACACGTTTTCTTTGTCACATTTAATTAGCTATCTGTAACAGCTGTAGAGCTCCTTACAATTTCTAAGACAATTCTGTTTCTAAAAACAGATCGAATTCACAGAAGCAGTCTGATCAAAACCTGACAAGGCTGATAAATGGTACCAAGTATCAAAAGATAGTAATATTTAAATTCTCTTTTTTTGCGGTCGTATAATGGTATGGCGTTGGTGTCGGCGTTTTGGGGCAGCATAACTTTGGTTCTAGTAGACGGATTATTATCAAATTTTAGTATGATGTTTCTTGGCACATGCGTAAACTAAGATTTTCATTATAGATTTTTGGCCCCGCCCGTTTTACAATAAAGGGCCAAAAAAAGGAGAAAATTGTTTTTTTTACATAATCGACCCTAGAATCTTTATTATTAATCAGATTTTGATTGGGGTTCTTTCAGTGTGCTCTTGAGAAAAAATTCCAAACAGTAAAATTCCACGGATTTAACGTAGTATGTACAGTTCTCGAGATAAATTTGGGCAAATCTAAAAAAAAAAATCATTGTATTTTTGTCCAATTCTGATGTGGTTTCCATTGGATTCCTTATGAAAAATTAAGACAACGCTCAACTATTCTAGGTTTTTGGTAACTTGTTTCTTTTCCCAAATATGAGGGCCGAATGTGGCCAAATTGAAAATTTGCAGATTACCTAAAATTTTCATTTTTCACCGGATTTTGATGGGAGTATTTTGGGTTTTTTTATCTCTTTGATATATGCTCACGGCAATATTGAACGTATTTGATGTAGGGGGTCAAAGTGGCCGTGATTGCATTTTTTAAATAATGTGAAATTTCATTTTTGATCAGATTTCGATTGGATTTTTTTCTTTGGATTCCTCTTGATATAAGCTTTTAGTAGTTAAAAATGAATTTGTTGTAGCTCTTATAAGGGACCAAAGTGATAAAAAATCGTAATTTTTCTTGATATGTGAAATTATTATTTTGATCACATTTCAATGAGATTTTTTCTTTGGATTCCTCTTGTTGTAAGCTTTTGGTTGTATGACAAAAGATTCACCATAGCTCTTACCCTTTCCGCACTGTTAATCGTTAAAGGGTTCAAAAAAGTTTTATGAAAATATGTAAGAAAAAAATATTGGACTATAATGGGATTGGTATCTCCGGATTCCTCTTAAAGTAAGGTTTAAGATGCCTACTTCGACATACCTCTTATAATTTCTGATCTATATAAGGAATCAAAAGGGCTAATTTAATTTTTATTTTCCATAGTTTGTGTCCAGCAAATTACTGGGTCAGGCCCTTTATTATGTCCATCTAATTATTGTGTCAAGCTGTTTAGTATGTCCACACTCATTTAAATTACACGTTTTCAAATTTCAAATTGCAGTGGTCGACATGCTGCTTTCGTTTCATGCTGCGCTCGGCATAGCATAGCCCTTTATTTCGTACTAAAATTACTAATTTTGCTTTGATACTGATTATGTTACATATTTAGGTAAGATTGCTGAAACATTTTATTAAAATTTCATCTAATTATCTATCGCCTATGATAAACATTTCACAAATTATATAATATAAATATAAATTTGTTAATAATTAGAATTGACAGCCATTTAAAACACACGTACATATACTTAGTTGTAACGAGAATATCAAGTCATCATGACAAATATGATACTGCTACTGTTACAGAATTACAGAATTGATAAAAATAACTTATGAATCAGACATTTCCAATTCTATTTACACATCAAAAGCTAATACTAAATTTATGAAAAATTAAAAAAAAATGGTTCATTTGAGGATTAACACTTTATGTCCTAAATATCCATCAACACTCAAAGAATTTTTTGTCCATTACACTTCATTACCTATCTCTTACGCTTTACGAACAAATTATATATATATATATATAGGGGTGTTTCCACAAATAGCTACCTCCCAACATAACGTGGTGATCAAAGACGGTTAAAAACACATCTATCAACAACGATCAACAACTCTGTCAACCTCTTTCCATTAAGCCACCGCTTTAAAAAGAAGAAAACTATCTGATTTTACAAAAACAAGAAAAGTATTTCCCCTATGGAAAATACCTTTAATTAATACAGTGCAGATTATCAAAATATCTTTACCATACGCCAGTCATTACTGTTTTATTTTCTAAACTGTTGCAAATGATTTACACAGTATGTAATAAAATATAGGAATGTTGTTACATTCAATGACATCTAAAGCTACAACAGAGAACAGAGTTGGCAAGATTAATTAAATCTAAAATATAGCAAGTAGAATTCATAACAAGCTGTCCATAAACCCATAATTTAAATAAATCAATGCTACATTAAATGCATGATTTTTGTATCTATACACGGAATAAGAAACACACATTTATTACACTTGTACACTTTTCCAACCTATTTTTGACGGGTGCTGATATTTCTTGTATGCTAAAAGTATCCAGGATTAAAATATCGATCAATCAATTTTCTTCAATATCAAATCAGCGTTAAGATTGAAAGGGGTTTTCTTGCATAATTTTTATTCTCAATTATTCTAAGTTATGATACCAAAGAGTTGCAAGCTTGGCAACTCAAAAATCAGTTTTATTCAGTCTACGCTATATCAGAATAGAACTTATGGCAATGAATCCATGCAAGCAGTTGATTTCCAACTCAATCAGTTCATTATTTTTGGTATATTAAATGGCAGCTTAAAATAAAACATCAGTCATCAATAGAAATGCCATGGTCTACTTTCTACTTACAGAGGTTTTCATCTTAAAGTTACCGAAAAACGATATATCAATTTACAATTCTAATGACCAATTTTTATTCAACATTTAATGCTTAATCGTTGTCGGTGCGAGTAAATTGATACATTCTTTTATTTCATTCTAAGGAATCGAATAACCAAAAATCTAATCCTGCAGATTAGTCAACATTGACTTTTACTTTGAAGTGGACGGATTTCACTTGATTAACCTACCACATCATTCATGCAAAATATCTCTCTTGCACCATGTGTATGTAATACACATTGAATTTGTTTACCGGAATGTTTTTGTTGGACCAAAGTGGCAGGTTAAGGATTTACTTTTCCTTAGCGTGTGTTTCATGACGTCTTCTCCAACGAAATATTTTTCATTTCTAGAGGCTCACATGTGAGCCTGTATCGGTCATCAGGTTACTATAGATCAAATAAGATTTTCCCACAGGATAAAATGATTGATGTGAGAGACAATTGGTGGTAAAATCATTCATTTGGCAGATAACTGTCATGTTGTACTGCCTAGTATATATCATTTTGATGTATGAAATGGTTTTCAAGAATTATCAATCTACAACATTTTCCCATTGGGTCCTAAGCTAAACTAGGCCCCCGCTGGCAGCCATTTGGAATTTGGTGATTGCTACAAATATATAAAATTGGTAGATGACCATTATGTTACCATGCCTAGTTTATATTGACTTGATTTATAAAAAGTTTTTTAAGAATTAAAAATATTTTCCTATAGGGTCCAATGTTAAACTAAGATAGGCAGTGGCGGAAATCATGGATTTATGATCGATTCTAAAATTATACATTTTGTTTGATGCCCATCATAATACCATGCCTAGATAATATCAACTTGATGTATGAAACGGTTTTCAAGAGGTAACAATTTATAACATTTTCCAACACGGTCCTATGTTAAACTAAGTTCCCAAGTGGTGGCCATCTTGGCTGAGATGCGAAACTGTTGAACGTCAACATTGATTTTCAAACTTAATCTCTACCTCGAATCGTTTTTAAAATGTAAGACAAAATGTATAAAATTACGAAAATTTGACAAATAAAAGGGCAATAACTCCAGCTTGGGTACTTAAGATTTTTTTCCAAATTTCCAGAGGAGCAGATCTTTCTATATTGAACATTTTTGCCATTTCAAGTTGACTTCTATCGGTTATGTTTTTTTTAATTACAAGGTTCTTCATTCTTAAAGGATGAAGCCAAACAAAGCAAAAATTTCAATGATGTTTTCTTGAACAGAGCAGGAGGCTCTCAAAAGCCTGTATCGCTCACCTGTACCATGGCCAATACATAAAGTCAAATCTTCTATGTTAAATGGTCTCATTTTCAAACTATGTAAACAGACCTTTATGTTATATGATCCAACTTTCAATCTACTATTTTTCCTATTGCCTACCATCTTGGATAAGGGATGGATCTGCAGCAAACAATTTTAAAGAGAATAAAGTGTTGTGCCAAAGTTTAATTCCAACTGGCCAAATGGTTTTAAAGGAGAAGATCTTTGGAGGTAATCCAATATTAAACTATGTTTCCCATCGGTAGCCAATTTCATAAGGTGCAGACTTGAAGGACATCCAATTTCAAGAGGACCATCTAAGATACAATGTGATTAAGTTTTGTTCTAATCTACCCTAGTTGTTTCTGATGAAAATTCTTTGTATGCTCTTTCTATAGGGTCCAGTAATAAAAAAAGTTTCCCGCAGATGGTCATATTGGATGACAGATAGGCAGCAAAATAACAAAACTTATCAGTACCTCATAAGCATCAGTGTTCAAATCCATTTGGTGGTTCTATAAAAAGATATTTGTATGTAAAATGAGTATAAAACACCAACTGCTTATTTAAGAATTTGTTTCAATACAACAGTCTGTGGAGGCTTTGATTGATTGATTGATTTGTTAGAGTTTAACGTCCAATGAGAAATATTTCAGCTATATCAGGACGAGAACAAGTTAATCAATTCATAAAAATTGTAATTATAAGAAGAAAGAAATAAAGGTGGAAGGGACAACCGGGGTAACGACTTTTGATTGCCACTTGAAAAGGGTAGAAATGGGTAGGAGCAGGAAATTTAGGCTTGCATGCGACACCCAGTGCGTCTGCTCTCTTTAGAGAAATATAGAAGGGGTCTTTATACTGCATGGAGCGTGGCCTTTCTCCAAACAGTTTGGCTACAATGGTTCGCGGTCAGGCTTTCCGTTTTATGACCTGACTACCCCGCATAGACAGGGCATTCCCCCATCTACCAACTGGGGACGCGACCGGCAGCTCTGTAGCCGGAGCCCCTGAAAACCGATCCAGATGCCGGGTGGAGGCTTTGATGATTAAAAACATCCAATATACTGTATATACAAACGTTATTATGATGTAACATGAGGTAACGATTATAAAAATGTTATTGTAAAAAAATTGTAAAAATTTTTAGAAAAACACTTTTTTTAGCTCTTGATTATGGAAGGAATAAATGTTTTTAATGAACTGATAGCAGGAAATTTCTCTAAAACTTCAAAGAGAAAAGTTATTCATAGAAAATTTAAAAACAGAATTTAATGGGGAAAAACCCTTAAACCATATGGGTTTGGGAAAAAAACAAGATGCTCTCGAGACCCTGTATCGCTCATCTGGGTCCCATGCAGCACTATAATACCCAATTGATGGTCCATCTTTGGTGTTGTATGTACATAAAAATCAGAAACTTTTTATTAAATTTGATTAAAATTGTTCAAACAGTTTCGGAGAGGATTTGTGAATGCAGTTTCCAAACTTAAAGGGTCTATTTTCCTTGCTGACAGCTATTTAACATAAAACTTTGAAGAGAGTCACCCAAGGACTATTATATCAAAATGGGTCAAAGACTCAAATGGCCGGGTTGCGGTTTGGTGTTTTGTTTGATGGGTTCCTTATTTAATGGGACTTCCATGTAAATGGGTCTATATGGGCTGTATGGAATATGCTTTTGAATTTCAAGGATCTTGATAGAAGTGTAGTAGGACTGAATTTCACAGTTACAGTATCCTCTTTTGAAAATATCAATAACAATAACTAATTTCCAAAGTCCAGAATAATAGGAAGAGATTCTGAAATACTTCAATAAGGTACCCTCCTTTAAATATGTCAATAAAAATGACTTAGTTCAAAAGTCCTGAAAAGTAAGAAAAAAATTTCATAATAATTCCAAAAAGTCAGGTACACATCTTAAATATATATATAAAAACATTCTGTAAAGTTTCAAAGATCTGGGTTGAAAACTGTAGGAGGAGTTGATTTTACAAAATAGGTACCTTCCTTTAAATATGTCAGTAAAAAGTGACTAAGTTCCCATGTCCAGAAACATACAAAAAAATTCCGAAATATATCCAAAAAGGCAGGTGCACATCTTCAATATATATAAAGAAACATTCTGTAAAGTTTCAAAGATATGTGTTGCAACCAGTAGGAGTTGATTTCACAAAATAGGTACCCTCCTTTAAATATGTCGATAAAGTCCGGAAAAGTAAGAAAAAATTCTGAAATAATTCCAAAAAGTCATTGCACATCTTCAAAATATAAAAAAACATTCTGTAAAGTTCTGTAGATCTAGGTTGAAAACTGTAGGAGGAGTTGATTTCACAAAATAGGTACCCTCCTTTAAATATGTTGATAAAAAACGACGAAGTTCCCAAGTCCGGAAGTTAGAAAAACTTTCCAAAATATTTCCCAAAAGTCAGGTGCACATTTTCGATATATATAAAAACATTCTGTAAAGTTTCAATGATCTGGGTTGAGAACCGTAGGAGGAGTTGATTTCACAAAATAGGTACCCTCCTTTAAATATGTCGATAAAAAGTGACTAAGTTCCAAAGTCGGGAAAAGTAAGAAAATAATTCCAAAAAGCCATGTGCACATCTTCAATATATATAGAAACATTCTGGAAAGTTCTAAAGATCTAGGTTGAAAACTGTAGGAGGAGTTGATGTCACAAAATAGGTTTCCTCCTTTTAATAAGTTTATAAAAAACGACTAAGTTCCCAAGTCCGGAAATGTCAGAAAAAATTTCCGAAATAATTCCAAAAAGTCAGGAGCACATCTTCAATATATATCAAAACATTCTGTAAAGTTTCAAAGATCTGGGTTGAAAACTGTAGGAGGATTTGATTTCACAAAATAGGTACCCTTTTCCCCGCCCGCCGCCGCCGACCGCCCGTCCGACATTCACCATACTATAACCCGGATTTGCACTCTGTGTAACCCGGCCAAAAATTTGACTGAAATTATTAAAGTAGTTTCAGAGGAGAAGATCTTTGTTTGCATTTCCCATTGGGTCAAATTTGAAACTAAGTTTTGCTAATGGTGGCCATGTTTGAAGACGGATCAGCACCAAAGTAACAAACTTGGTCAAAATCTCACAAGTTATTTGAATTGAATCCATTCAGTGGTTGTCTATTATATCTTTGTATATTGGATAATGGATCAGCACCGAAGTAACAACACTTGGCAACCTTCTCATAAGCATCATTTATGCAAAGTTTGGCTAAAATCTATTCAGCAGACCTCTAGATTGATTGATTGATTGAATATTGTTTAACGTCTACTCAGCAATATTTCAGCTATATCAAGACGAGAACAAGTTTGTTAATAAATAATCACTTTGGGGTATGGAAAGGGCCATTTGACGGGAAATTCTGACTGCCACTGGAAAAGTAGGGTGAAATCGAAAAGGGCGGAGAATTTAGCCTTGTAGCCGATCACCTACGGACCACTCAAAAAAGCTTGCTACAAGGGTTCTTTAACGTGCAGGAGCGTGGCATTTCTTCCAACACGTGGACCTGAGTTTACATCCCATCCGAAAGATGGGTTGTGTATTTATTCATCCCGCACAACCACGGAATGGGTCATATTTATATATCCCGAGACCCTCGGGGTCAGCCCCCGTTTAGGAGGGGTCACATCCCGCAAGCCGGAGATACTAGGTCCTATTTCTATATCCCGGGGTTCCCTCGGGGTCCTCTATTGGGAAGACTCATACTCCAAGCTCAGAAGATGCTGCGGGCCTATTCATAAGCCGGGACCGCGCACGGCGGCAGATCTCTAGAAGAAGATCTTTTGTTAAATTAAGTTCAAAGCTGGTGACACTTGGTCAGCACATGACAGGCATCATTCATGTCATGTTTGATTTAAACCCATTCAGCAGTTCTCTAGAAGATCATTGTGTGCATTTACCATAAGGTCAAATGCTGTCGGTCATGTAAGATTACGGATCGGCATCAAAGTAAAAATACTACTGACAATCCCCAGTTTTTAGATTATGTCGACATCATTTACCCACAACAACTGAAACTTAATAAAGCTAATAATGATTCTAAGAATTGCCCTTTTCTGGATCTAACTATCATCGTTGACTCTGGTAAAATAAAAACTAAAATTTACAATANTTAGTCAGCTCCTCATAAAACAAGATATTATTTACAATTGGGGTTTATCAGATATTATAGAAAAAAGATGTATATATGAGTTTTCGATGTAACTTAAATGCTACACATTTCCAGCTTCCAATGAACTAATAATACTAGTATATAATGTAGTCTGTATTGATTGTGGTAAATTGAGTGTAGTCAGTAGGTCACAGCACAAAATATCTGATCTCTCTATGGAGAGCACATGTACAAATACCGGTAGATCACATTACTTTGACTCATGTAAGCAAGGATCATGTATTAAGCATTATTTATGCCAAGTATGGTTCGTAGAAATTCAGTGGTTCTCAAAGAGAAGTTCTTTGTATGCATTTTCAAATTAGGTCAAATGTTAAAATTTAGCTCCCTGATGTTATACGGATTTTCCTTACTGGTCGATTCGAACTTTTGTTGTCACTTTTATTTGGTTCAAATCCATACATTTGTTCTCAAGAAGTTCTTTGTATGCATTTTCCCATAGAGTCCAATGTTAAAATTTAGTTCCATGCTGGTGGCCATGTTGGATGACTGATCGGAAACAAAGTAACAGCACTTGGTCAGCACCTCATAAGCATCATTCATTTCAAGTTTGGTTCAAATCCATTCAGCGGTTCTCAAGTAAAAAGTTCTTTGTTTGTATTTTCCAAGAGGATCCAATATTAAAATTAAGATTCCAGTTGGTGGTCATATTGGATAACGGATCGGCACCAAACTATCAACACTTGGTTAGCACCTCATAAGCATCACTCATGCCAAGTTTGGTTCAAATCTATTCGGTGGTTCTCAAGAAGAAGTTCTTTGTATGAATTTTCCCATTCCCGCTATCGGCCATCTTGGAAGATGTAAGAAAAATTGACCGTGTTCAGTAAAATGTAGTCCTTGACAGGTTGAACATTTTTGCAATTTTAACTTGACCTCAATCTCGATAGACAAAAAGTATAAAATCACGAAAAATTTGACAAATAAAGAGCCATAACTCATATATTGGTACTTGAATTTTCTTCAAAATTTCCATGTGGGTAGATCTTAACATGCTGAACATTTTTGCAGTTTAAACTTTATCTCTTTGTTATAGTTATTTAATAAAAATATAAAAAAAAACATCAAAATTTTGAAAATTTTACGGAAAAGGGGCAATAACTCTAAGATGCGTCATCAGATTTTCTTCAAAATTCCAGCATGAGTAGATCTTGTCATGCTGATCAATTTTATCCTCGTCAGATTTTTGATATCTAAAATGTTTTATTTAGTTATTTGACAAAAACTGTAATTTTACCTACTGTAATGTTCTATTTCTAGTAACGGCAGCCATGTTCTTTGACCTAAGATATAGAAAATAACAAATTTAAAACTAGATACCCTAGTGATGATTCAGTTGAATTTAAGTTCCATTTGACCAATTGGTTTCAGAGGAGTAGATATAAAACAAAAGAACTAACGACGGATGGACGGCCCACGGACGACGGACGTCAAGTCATGGCAATAGCTCACCCTGGCATAGCCAGATGAGTTTAAAATGATAAAAACAGGCATTATATCCTACACAGGCTTTTGGATTTTCTTCCGAATTCCAGAGTGGGTAGTTCTTGATATGCTGAACATTTGTTTCCAATTTACACTTCACCTTTATCTGTTACAGTTTTTGAAATAAATAAAAAATGCATAAATTTTGAAAATTTCATGGAAAAAGGGCTGTAACTCCGATACGGGTTTTCCGATTTTCTTGAAAATTGCAGGGCAGATAGACCTTGGCATTGTTAACGATTTTACCTCGCGTCAGATTCTCGATATATGTAACGGTTTTCCAGATATTGGCCAAAAACTGCAATTTACCCCTATGTTCTATGTTCTATTCTAGTAACAGTGACCACGCTGTTTTGTTTTCAGACTCCTTGGATCCAATTTTGACACTACATAACCTGGTGATGATCCAGGCCAAGTTTGATTCAAATTGGCGCAGATGAGAAGATTTTTGAAAAAAGTTTACGACGGACGACGGACAGACGACGGACGCCAAGTGATGGCAAAAGCTCACCCTGGCTATACCAAGATGAGCTAAAAAGAGACTCAAAACTTTAAACCTTTGTACATCTTCGACACAGAAGGCATGAAAGTAACAAATGATCATTGATACATTATTGCACAATTAGTACATCAGTCAATGGTCATTTCCCTTTAATTACATGTCTACATAAATTGAATGCTAAAATGGAGATACAGAATCATACATTATTGCAGTTGGAGTTGGCATATGTTTTATGGTCTTATGTTCATTTACTCCTTATCATTTCGGAAAATATATAATGTCTTCTCAAGAGTAATCCTTATCACTTGATTACAAACCAAGAATAAGTTATTATATATTCTGTTTAGTCTTTTACATGAACTGATTACAGCTGTCATCAATGTATTATCAAATAAAAGAGTTACTTATTCTCATTTTTAAAATGTTCTTTTATTCTCAATAGTTATCTACATAACCTTATACATGTTTTTAATACTGGATCGGTCAATTCTGTATTTTCAAGTTATGGACATAAATTGACACAACCTAAGAATCAGCGATTCTGCATTTTTCGATAGCTATCTCTTTTCTCTAGTCATTATCATAAACTGTTTACAAACAGACATTACCCATCCCGTATTCCCTAAAAAGTAACTTACAATGGCTACTTTAAAGTATCAGTCATCGTTCTTTTTTCTTTAGTTTTTTCATATGCATCAGACGTTCTGAATAAACTAGCTGCAAATGTTCAGTCGTTCTGTCTTTTCTCACGTTCTCCAAATTGATCTGATAACAAAATACATATCTTTTGAGATCTTTATAAAAAATAACAAATAGCAAACAAGTCGATGTGACAGCCATCCAATTGTCTTAATCAATCGAATACTACAATGCATACATCTTTCTCTTACTCAATTTACTAGTACTGATAGGTGTAGAGTATCAGCTTTAACTGTATCCACATTGTTATTCTTTTTTTCTTTACTTACACACAAGATAATAACCAGAAAAAATCTAAATGGCACCAGGGTGCACAGACCGAGTTGCAACTTAAAATATTATGTGACCAAGTTAATTTGAGGACCCAAATATTTCTAAAATTGTTTATTTATTATCTTTCCTACCTAATATCCAAGAATTAAGAATTCAAGGTTTATTTTCTACTTTCATGCCTTGACATTTCAATAAATAAATCTATTTTCGGTCACTGTGACCTTCACTGATCTTGACTATTGACCTACTTTCTCCAAAATCGATAGGGTTCCTCCCCTCATGGTATCCAACAATATATCCAAGTTTCATTTCAATTGGATGTTAACTTTTTGAGTTTTATCCGGAAACCAAATTTTTCTGAAATTTTCAGTCTATTTTCGGTCATTGTGACCTTAACCTTTGATATACTTTCTCTAAAATCGATAGGGTTCCTCCCCTCCTGGTACCCAACAACATATCCAAGTTTCATTTCAATTTGATGTAAACTTTTTGAGTTATCATCCAGAAACCAAATTTTTCTGAAATTTTCAGTCTATTTTCGGTCACCGTGACCTTGATCTTTGACCTACTTTCTCCAAAATCAATAGGGTTCCTTCCCTTCTGGTACCCAACAATATATCAAAGATCATTTCAATAGGATGCCAACTTTACGAGTTATAGTCCAACACCATTTTTTTCTGAAATGTTCAGTCTCTTTTCGGTCAGTGTGACCTTGACCTTTGACCTACTTTCTCCAAAATCTTTAAGGTTTCTCCCCTTTTGGTATCCAACATCATATTCAAGTTTCATTTCAATTGGATGTAAACTTTTTTTGTTATCACCCGGAAACCAATTTTTTCTGAAAATTTCAGCCTATTTACGATCACCATGACCTTGACCTTTGACCTACTTTCTCCAAAATTAATAGTGTTTCTCCCCTCTTTGTACCGTATCCAAGTTTCATTTTGATTGGATGTTTACTTTTTGAGTTATAATCCGGGAACCAATGTTTGACGCCCGCCCGAAGCACGTCCGAGAGCCGCAACACTAAAATCAATAGCTGAGTTCAACTTCGTTGCAACTCGGCTAAAATAGTAATTTCATATCTTTTATCCTTATTACAAGGCATCAGTCTTTTGTTTTTCCTATAGTTATATGCATGAATAATTCCAAACTTAGTAGCAACTATATTCTGTGTTCACTGTAGTCATATACATAAATCCGATTACAGAATAAAACATTTCTGCATTTTCTGCACTTTTCATAAATTATAGCGTATCGGTTTTCTGCATTTTCTATACATATGTACAAAACCCACTGGCATCGATTTATAAAGCATCAGTCTTTCTGTTTTTTTTATACTTATCTACGTGCACTTGCTGAAACAGAGGAGTAGTCATTCCGTTTTCTCCTGTATTTCTTAAAGTTCTGTACATCAACTGATTACAGAGTATCAGCTTTACATTAGCTGGCTGCAGAGAACATGTGACAGAATATCAACCATTCTGAGTTCTCCTAGATTCCCTACGGTTCTCTTCATTAATTGACTACAGAGTACAAATGGCGGAATATTAGACCGTGGTTACATCAAACACATTGCACTGTAAAACTTGTTTACATTTTATTTTTGTGTACTGGACACTGGTTTGACTTATAATTTGTTCTAAACAATTTAAATCACCTGCACTGTTAATTTGTTCATATCTGTAAACACAATGAAATGTCGTTTTTACATAACATAAATGCGATTTTGATTTAAAATTTATTTCCATGATTTACGTGATTGTTGTGGTATTTCGTCAAATTGTTCTCGGATTTTGACTTTTCTGGTCTTAAGATTCTTTTGATAATCAATGTATAATCAAAATTACAGATTGTTGCCCTCCTAAATTGCATTTTCATTGCATTTTTGTTCTCCATCAGTTTTTGAAGATCTTTGAGTCTATGGCCCTCCAAACATTTAGATTTTATCTGCACTGAAGATACATAAGTTGTCGAAATGCGCATTTGTAGAAACTAAATTTACAGTAACTTCGGTATTTAGTTATTTCATACGGATGGAAAAAAGAACGAAAATAGTTAACACGAATTCACATTTTTACATATACATAATTGTATATATCTTTAGGGGACGAACATTTGATTTTCAAGGGAGGACTAAGCCTCAAAAATTTATTTCATTTTCATGAAAATCTCGAATAAATAATCTATTTTATCTATTTTCACCAAATGTCACATCAAATTGTTTATTTGCACTCCAATAAAAAAAATATTCTTCAAGTCAAAATTAAATTATTTATTTCCATGACAAGTAGGATTAGAATATTTCTTTTCACTGGCACCAAGATTGAATTATATTTTTACTAAATCGACCTTGCCAAACCTGAAAATCAAATGTTCGTCCCCTTTTATACTTTGCTTCTTTTACTATTGAACATGCATAATAGCTGGGGGTAGGGCGGGGTGCTGGTAACATGATAGTATTTGGGGAAAGGCCCTGACGAGAGAATGAAGATACTTTACTTTTCAACATAAAAAAATATTAAAGATGTTTTTCCGTCATAGCGAATTCATACAGTATACACAGCGTTAATGGCTCGAAATGTTTTGATAGCTAAGAATCAATTCCAAGTAACACAGAAAATACAAGTCAAGAATGAAGGGTGGTATCAAATACCCTGTGATGACTGAGCAATAGAAAGTATCGGCAGATTTGTATCCATTTAAATCAGAATTGGAAAAAAAAATTCACACATGACATTTTTCAAATGTATCAGTCATTTTTATCATATCAAATTTTCCAAATGATATGCCAAGAATTTATTGATTTTCATATTTAAAACACGGAAATTTGAGAGAGGACCTCCTCTTAACTTCTTTTATGTTTACAATTCTTACTTTCAGGAAGTAATAATCGGCAAATAATACTGTACCAAAAGGAATATCCATTCAATAATTGTTTAAGTCAAAGCAAAAAAATAAATTCTATTTTTAGAAAAAATCACTGGTTTAAAGCCACAAGACAATATAAGTAAATTTGGGAAAAAGATTTTGGAGAGTCAATCAAAGCTGTCGCTCGACAAAAAAAAAATGTCCGAGTAAAAAAAAATTCACATGCCCTCTCCCCGAAAGTTAAGTAGACGTACACCTATTTATTCCAACATATAAAATTGGAGGCATGAAAAGTACCATGATACAAGATTAATTCTAAATATTACAATATAAACTAGAAATTAAGGTTAAGTAGACATTTAAATTTAAATAAATTTCCGAAATGGCCATACAGCTCATTAAAATTATTGCAGTTGGAATTATCATAATGTTTTATGGTCTCATGTTCATTTACTCCATAACCTTTGGTAAAATATTTGTACTAAACTCAACTAGATCTATCCACATATACAACGATCTACAGCAAATTCTAGATTTTGACCTTTTGACCTCTATGACCATGACCTTTGATCTGACCTTAATTAAATTTGCATATTGTTGTTCAGCTTTATATGATCAATATACAGGCAAAATATAAAGGTCCTATCACTTCTTGTTGAAATGATATAGGCAATGTTAAAGTTTGTGTTAAAGTTTTCAAATTTGCACTCAGTGACCTTGATCTTTGACCTTGCCCTGATTTTTGGTGGATTTGTAATAAGCTCTATTAGATCCTATGAAGACTCAAGCAATTGTATGACAAAATCTAGATTTTTACCTTTTGACTTCTGTGAACTTGACTTTGACCTGACCTTATTGAAATTTCCACAATGTTGTCCAAATTGACATGACCCAATATACATGCCAAATATAACCCTATCACATCTGGTTGAAAAGATATATGCAATGTAAAGGTTTTTGTTAAATCTTTCAAATTTGCACTCAGTGACCTTGACCTTTGACCTGACCAATTTTTTTAGTGGATTTCGTACCTAGCTCCATTAGATCTATTCACATATAGAATAGTCTCTAGCAATTGTAATTAACCAGCTATAGCAAAATGTACATTTCCACAATTTGACCCTTGTGACCTTGACCTTTGACCTCACCTTATTGAAGTTTTCAAAATGATGTTCAGATTCACATCACCAATATACATGCCAAATATGAAGACCCTATCACATATGTTTGAAAAGATACAGGCAATGTTAGTTTTCGTTAGTTTTCAAATTTGCACTTAGTGACCATGACCTGAGACCTGGTCCAAATTTTAATGGCGGATTTGCACTAAACTTTATTAGATCTATTCACATATGAAATATGAAGCTTCTAGCAATTATAACTAAGGAGCTATAGCAAAATCTAGATTTTTACCTTCTGACATCTGTGACCTTGACCTTTGACCTGACCTTTGAGAAATTGCATAATTGTGTTCAGCTATACATGATCAATACACATACAAAATATGAAGGGCCTATCACATCTGGTTCAAAAGTTATGAGTTAGGTTAAAGTTGCGGACAGCAGACAGACATGCGCCCTTAGCTATATTTGATATTACTGATTATTGGGATTTTGTTTGGTTTGATGCATTTTAAACATTTTTTGCAATAATAGTTTTCCTATGTTTCGGTTCTAGTGCTGCTAATGAGCTAGGAATCAATTTCCGAAATGGCCATACAGCTCATAAAAATTATTGCAGTTGAAGTTAACATTTGTGTTATGGTCGCATGTTCATTTACTTCATATCCTTTCATAAAATATTTAATACAGGAGTGTGTCTTTTTAATGCATTGTGGAGTTGATAAAACAATTCCCCGTGTTAGAGATGTATCCTCTTTATTTTTCTTAGATATGGTGTACTTGTACATGAGATTTTATCTCATTTGTATACTTTGTTCAATTACTATTTTCTAAATTTATGTAATTCTATAACCTAAGGTTTATCTCCTTCCATCGTAGTGTTGTCTAATGCTATATTTGATAATATTAATTATTCGGTTTTCGTTTAGTTTTATGCATTTTCAACAATGTTTTGCGACAATGGATTTCCTAATTTTCGGTTCTAGAGCTGCTGATGAATAAAATACAGCTCATAAAAATCACTGCAGTTGAAATTAACATATGTTATGGTCTCATGTTCATATACTTCATATCCTTTCATAAAATACAGACAGACAGGACAAAAACAATATGCCCCCGATCTAAATATGGGGGGGGCATAAAAGACATTTTGAGTACTATACACCTACTTTAACTATTGAGTATATAAAAATGTTATAAAAACTTGACACAACATTTCAACAACCACTTTTGTTGATGTGAACAAAGGTAGTTTTCATGCCGAGTACACCTACACTGCACTAAATTTAACGCAGTGAGAACAAGGCCTTAGCCATTCTTTTTTCCTCCTGCAGTTGCTACAGTTCTCTTCATTAATTGAATACAGAGTACAAATAACAGAAAATTAGCCGTTCTGTATTCTCCTGGTATTTCTACAGTCCTATACATCAACTGACTACAGTGTATCCGTCATGCTATATTTTCTGGTATTATCTTTTGATCTGTACATGATATGAATACAGAGAACACCTGAAAGAGTACCAACCACTTTTGTTCTGCATTTTCTACAGTTCTCTACATAACTGATAAATGAGCACAACAACAGAGCATTAGACACTCTGCATTTTCCTCCTTTTTCTAGTTTTACCTTCACCGACTACAGAGCATACATGACAGAGTATTACACTATCGGTATTTTGCTGTATTCTCAACATTTACGGATACATGGTACATGCGACAGAATATCAGCGATTCTGTATTCTCCTGTTTTGGGGCGTTTTTTTCTACAGTCCCCTACAGTAAATGACTATAGAGTATCAGCCATTCCGTATTATCCTGTATTTTCTGAGTTCTTTATATTAACTTATCACAGTGTACACGTGACAAATTATCAGCGATTCTGTTTTCTCCAGTATTTTATCCATTTTCTACATTGAATGTTTACCAAGTCTCGCGACATATTATCAGCCATTCTGTATTCTACTGTATTTTCTATAGTTTTCTAGTTTTCTAACCTAACTGACTACAATGACGAGTATCAACCATTCTGTATTCTCCGGTATTTTCTACAGTTCTCTAAAAATTAATAATTACAGAGTGCATGTGACAGAGTATCAGCACTCTGTATTATCCTGTACATAAAACAACGGTACATCGCTGGATCTGCAAAATGTTCAACAAAACCTCTTTCTAAGCTTTTAACCTCCATCTTGACAGCCGTAAAAGAGGGCCTTCAAAAATACTGTGATTAGCTTTTCAAAAAGTGGTATAAATGAAATGTTGATATTAAAACTAGAGGCTCACATGAGCCTGAATCGCTCACCTGGTCTCTGGTTTGATTCATTGTCACCTATAGACCACCCATTCATACTATAAATCAGTTCAGCAGATGTTGCAAAATCACAAATTTAGAAGGGATCACCCAAGGACAATTGTAACCAAGTTTGGTTCCAATTGGCTCAGTAGGTTCAGAGGAGAAGACATTTGAATGCATTTCCCATAGAGTCCCTATGTTAAACTATGTTCCACACTGGCGGCCATCTTGGATGAGGTAAGAACGTAAAAATCACAAACTTTAAAGGGGACCACCCAAGGACTATTGTGACCAAGATTGGTTCAGTTTGGCTTGGTAGTTTCAGAGGAGAAGATCTCTGGATGCATTTCCCATAGGATCCCTATGTTAAACTATGTTCCCCGCTGGCGGCCATCTTGAATGAGGTATGAACATAAAAATCACATACTTTGAAGGAAAACATCTAAAGACTATTGTAACCAAGTTTGGTTCCAACTGGCTCACAGGGTTCAGAGGAGAAGACATTTGAATGCATTTCCCATAGGGTACCTATGTTAAACTGTGCTCCACGCTGGCAGCCATCTTGGATGAGGTACAAACGCAAAAATCACAACCTTTAAAGGGGACCATCCAAGGACTATTGTGACAAAATTTGGTCCCCATTGGCTCAGTAGTTTCAGAGAAGATCTTTGAATGCATTTCCCATTGGGTCCTATGTTAAACTATCTTCCCCGCTGGTGCCCATCTTGGATGAGATGTGAACCTGCTGGACATATGTAGAAATTGTAGTTCTTGAAAACCTCAACACTTTTGCAATTCACATTTAACCTTTTTGAAATAAAAGTAAAAACGTTCAAAAATTGTGAAAATTCAAAGAAAAAGCGGCAATAACTCCTATGTGGGTAGTCAGATTTTCTTCAAAATTGCAGGACATGTAGATCTTATTATGCTGACCATTTTTGTTAAACAAACTTTACTTCTATCTTCTTTCAATTTCAATATATAAGACCAGAAGTAACGAAAAACTGAAAATTTTACGGAAAAGGGGCAATAACTCCAAGACGGGAAAACGGATATTCTCCAAAATTGCAGGGCAGGTAGATCTCATCATGCTGATCATTTTTACACATGTCAGCATTTTGATATCTGTAATGGTTTTTGAGTAATTTGCAAAAAACAGCAATTTACCACTATGTTCTATTTTTAAAAACAGCGGCCATGTTGTTTGGTCTACGGACATAAAAATCACAAACTTGAAAGAGCATACCCTGGTGATGATTCAGGCTAAGTTTGGTTAGTATTAGCCCAGTAGTTTCAGAGGAGAAGATCTTTGAATAAAAGTTAACGGACGGACGGACGACGGACGCCGAGTGAGGCAAATGCTCCCATGGCCTTTGGCCAGGTGAGCTAAAAACTCTAAAAGATCTGCTTGACATCCTAAAATCAAGATCATTATCGCATTGTACCAGCATCAAAACTTTTGACTTCTCTACACTTTATACTACCATTCCTCATGAACAACTGAAATCTCGACTGAAAGACATTATTCATAGATGTTTCACCCGTAAGAACGGCGAAAGAAGATACAAGTACATTGTCATAAGCAGGGAACAAGCATACTTTGTGAAATACGACTCAGAATCACAGAAAAAATCAGAAAACGCACCAAAGGTGCGAAAGCCGAGTTGCGAACATTTGTCATTTTCATAAGTACATCATCGGATAGGCAAATAGTTGCAATTCAGCATATACCGTTAAATTCTTTTATATCAATCAGAGATTTATAATGGAACTTTTGCGGAAGTTTGACTTTGTCCTAACTTGACTAAAAGTCAAAACATTCCAAGTTCCTTTCCAAAAAAAAAAACTTTGGGCAGGGGTTCTCCCTTAAAATCTAGTTTTTTATTTTATTATTGCTGAAATTGAAAGTGTGCATCAGAATACCTGTTTTCTCAGTTTTCTTGTTTGGTATACATAGCAACCAAAATCTCCACTATCCATTGCAACTTATTTCATACCACCTCTGAAAAAAAAATTTGGGCAGGGGTTCCCCTTATAATCCAGGTTACATACATATTGCTGAAATCAAAACATTCCAAGCCCCCCCCCCCCCCCCTTTAAAAAAATGGCAGAAGTTCCCCTTATAATCTAGTTTATACATATTTCTGAAATTGTGAAGCAGAATTCTTTTTTGAAAGATTCAGTGTTCTGGTTTGGTTTCCACGGCAACTAAAAGCTCCACTATCCATTACAACCCATTTCAGACCACCATCCAAAAAAAATTTGGGCAGGGGTTCCCCTTATAATCCAGGTTATACATATTGCTGAAATTTGTTTTAAAATATTCCAAGTCCCCCTTTCAAAATAAAGATTTGGCAGGGGTTCCCCTTTATACAAATATCTAAAATTGCAAGGAAAAATATGTAGCAGAATACTGTTTTTCTAAGATTCAATCTTCTGGTTCAGTTTCCATGGCAACTGAAAGCTCCATTATCCATTAAAACACATTTCAGACCACCATTCAAAAAAAAAAATTGGGCAGGGGTTCCCCTTATAATCCAGGTAATATGTATTGCTGAAATCAAAACATTTCGAGTCCCCCTTTCATAAAAAAAATTTGGCAAGGGTTCCCCTTAAAATCTAATTTATATTGTTACGGAAATATGTAGCAGAACACTTTTTTCCAAAGATTCAGTGTTCTGGTTTGGTTTCCATTGCAACTGAAAGCTCCACTATCCATTACAACCCATTTCAGACCACCATTCAAAAAAAAATTGAGCAGGGGTTCCCCTTATACTTCAGGTAATATGTATTGCTGAAATCAATAATTTACAAAAAATCAGAATACACAAATGTAGTTTTTTTTCATCTAAGATTTTATTTTTACTGGACATTGCAAAAAAAAAACTTTTAGTAATATTGAGTACTTCTTCATATTAAATTAATAAACTCCCTTAGTTTTATTACCTCCCTTTTTTTAATTCTGACTTTTCATTCAACCTAATTTTTAAGTTATTGACACCCCAAAAAAGTGTGTTGGTGAACATAATTAGAACTATAAAATGAATTTAAATGATCTAGCAGTATAAAAACTACTTTTGTATGAACAATATATTTTTTTTAGCAATTTTTGTTGTCAAATAATACCAAACATGTGATTTTAGGCTTTATTGAACTGTTAAATTTTTGTTACATTTTTAGAAGTTGTGACCTTGACCTTTGTTGCACAGACCTCAAAATCGATAGGGTTCCTCCTCTAATCATAACTAATGTCTATGCCAAGTTTCATTTCGATGTGTAATGTGGTTCTGGAGATATTGTGTGGAAACGAGTAAGTCAAATTTTTGTTCTATTTTTAGAATTTGCGACCTTCACCTTTATCACACAAACCCCAAAATCAATAGGGATTTTCCTCTAATCATAACTCATGTCTGTGCAAAGTTTCATTTACATATGACATGTGGTTCTCAAGATATCGTGCGGAAACCAAAAGTTGACGCCCGGACGCCCGGACGCCCAGACACCATTCATCAAATTATAAGCCGAGTTCGACTTCGTCGCAACTCGGCTAAAAATACACGGAGGAAGAAGTGATTAAAATGGTAGAGTTTCTGATTGACAATATATTTGTCCGGTTTGGAGGATTTGTTTTTCAACTGACCATTGAAATTCCAATAGGCACAAACTGTGCACCTCTTTTAGCCGATCTGTTTCTCCACTCTTATGAGTCAGAATTCATTGAAGGGCTTCTTCAAAATAAAGACAAAAAACTGGCCCAGTCCTTTAATTACAGCTTCCGTTATATCGATGACATTTTATCACTAAACAACCCTCGCTTTGGTGATTTTCTTCATCTCATTTATCCAAAAGAGCTTGAAATTAAGGATACTACAGATTCTTCAACATCAGCCTCGTTCCTTGACCTTCATCTTGAAATTGATAACAGAGGTACATTACAAAATACGTTGTATGACAAACGCGATGACTTCACTTTTCCAATAGTAAACTTCCCTTTCTTTTATGGCAACATTCCAAAAGCACCAGCATATGGAGTATACATCTCACAACTCATTCGCTATTCAAGGGCTTGTTGGTTGATACAGCGACTTCCTTGATAGGGCCCAGTTGCTTTCAAATAGGCTACTTAGGGATCGACCATTTAACTTGAAAGGGGGGGGGTATGGTTTTTTTTTCTGGGCAGAAAATTTTTTCTTTTAACTAGTACAAACATTATTTTTTTTAAATAAACATTATTTTTGGGGCAGAAAGCCCCATTCAGAATATTTTTTTTCATCACTTTTGCAGCCAAGAAATTTTTTCACATAAAATCAGAATCAGAATATTTTTTTCGAAAAATAAATATTCTTGCCCGCAAAATTTTGAAAAAAAATAATCTGACTCGACCGAATTTGCCAGCCCCCCCCCCCCTCAGAATCAAATGGTCGTCCCCTTATATTAGTACTTGTCAGCAGAAAAATAGTACTCGTCAGCCGCATCCCGTTTCAGCTTGTACGACTGATACCATACCAGATCAAGGGGATTTGTAAACAACATGATAGTGCAATATTTTTTTCTACTACAAGTTGAAAATTCAATAGAAGTCTTTTTTATATTGCCTTGACTTTGTGACTTTGTAATATTGAAATTTGCATCCTGTAATTAAGATTTGTAAAGGTAATGCCTGAAATTTTAAGTCATCAGTTAATAAAGGTGTCATAAAATGGGTATTTTCATATTAATCATGTATAATNNNNAGTCGTATTGGGTTTCGATCACTTGTATTGGCCCTCGGCTTCGCCTCGGGCCAATACAGGTGACCTCAACCCAATACGACTGTACTTGGACATTGTACAGGTTTAATATGAAAATACCCATTTAATAACACTATATTATTAATTGATGACAAAATACAGTGGGATTTGGCCATTTAATATAACAGGTAGTTTTTGGCACGTACAAATGCCTTTTATAGGAATTTATACAGGGCAGATACCCTGTATGAAAATTGAGGTGATCTGAGCCTAATAAAAATCAGAAAACGCACCAAAGGTGCGAAAGCCGAGTTGCGAATATTTGTTATTTTCATAAGTACATCATCAGATATGCAAATAGCTGTACATGAGCATATGAATTCATTTATTTCAATCAGAGACTTATAATGGAACTTTCGCAGAATGTTTGATTTTGTTGCAACTTGGCTAAAAATTGGGCAGGGGCGATAATCTAGGTGATACATATTGCTGACAGCTGCATGAAGTCAAAACATTCCAAGTCCCTTTCCAAAAATACTTTGGGCAGGGGTTCCCCTTTAAATGTTGCTTTTGAATATTGCTAAAATCCGCAAAGGATGTGGCTGAATACCCTTTTTCTAAAAATTAAGTTCTCTCATTTGGTTTCCATGGCAACCAAAAGCTCGGCTATCCATTAAAACTCATTTCAGACCACCATTAAAAAAAATAGGCAGGAGTTCCCCTTATAATTCAGGTAATACATATTGCTGATATCAAAACCTTCCATGTCCCACGTTAAAAAAAATTAAAAAATGGCAGGGGTTCCCCTTATAATCTAGTTTATATATACTTCTGAAATTGTGAAGAAAAATGTGAAGCAGAATATTATTTTCAAAGATTAATTGTTCTGGTTTGGTTTCCATGGCAACTGAAAGCTCCACTATCCATTACAACCCATTTCAGACCACAATTCAAAAAAAATTGGGCGGGGTTCCCCTTATAATAAAGGTAATACATATTGCTGAAATTAAAACATTCCAAGTCTCCCTTTCAATAAAAAACATTTGGCAGGGGTTCCCCTTATGATCTAGTTTATACATATTTCTAAAATTGTGAAGAATAATTTGTAGCGGAATACTGTTCTGGTTTGGTTTTCATGGCAACTGAAAGCTCCACTAAACATTAAAGCCCATTTCAGACCACAATTCAAAAAAAATAAATAAAAAAAATGGGCAGGGGTTCCCCTTATAATAAAGGTAATACATATTGCTGAAATCAAAACATTCCAAGTCCCCCTTTCAATAAAAAACATTTGGCAGGGGTTCCCCTTATGATCTAGTTTATACATATTTCTAAAATTGTGAAGAAAAAATTGTAGCAGAATACTGTTCTGGTTTGGTTTTCATAGCAACTGAAAGCTCCACTTTCCATTACAACCCATTTCAGACCACATTTCAAAAATAAATTGGGCAGGGGTTCCCCTTATAATAAAGATAATACGTATTGCTGAAATCAAAACATTCCAAGTCCCCCTTTCAATAAAAACATTTCGCAGTGGTTCTCCTTATGATCTAGTTTATACATATTTCTAAAATTGTGAAGAAAAATTTGTAGCAGAATACTGTTCTGGTTTGGTTTTCATGGCAACTGAAAGCTCCACTATCCATTACAACACATTTCAGACCACAATTCAAAAAATAAATTGGACAGGGGTTCCCCTTATAATAAAGGTAATACATATTGCTGAAATCAAAACATTCCAAGTCCCCCTTTCAATAAAAAAACATTTGGCAGGGGTTCTCCTTATGATCTAGTTTATACATATTTCTAAAATTATGATCTAGTTGGTTTTCATGGCAACTGAAAGCGCCACTATCCATTACAACCCATTTCAGACCACCATTCAATAAAAATTTGGGCAGGGGTTCCCCTAATAATCTAGGCAATTCATGTTGCTGAAATCCAGTTTCAGAAATTTACCAAAAATCAGAATACACAAAAGTATTTTTTTTTCATCTAAGATTTCATTTAGACCAGATATTGCAGGAAACTTTTAGACATATTGAATTTTTTCACATTAAATGCATTACCTCCCTTTTTTTAACTATGACTTTTCAAAATATCTTATTTTCAAGTTAATGACGCAAAAAAAAATGTACATTATTAGAATTAATTTGGGCTTGCTATATGGTGTGAGGTTCCTTACTGTGTTGAAGACCGTACGGTGACCCCTAGATGCTTTGTTTTGGGTCGTTTTAACCTGGATATGGGATGTTGTCTCCTTGACATTTACCCCATTTCCTTTCTTTTTCATAATAAATGAATTAAACATGTTCTAGCAATATAAAGAGTACTTTAATATGAACAATAAAACTTTTTAGCTATTTTTGTTCTGCAAATAATACCGAACATGTGAATCCTGATTCTAATTTTAGAAGTTGTGACCTTGACCTTTGTCGCACAAACCTCAAAATCGATAGGGTTCCTCCCCTGATCGTAGGTCATGTCTAT
Source organism: Modiolus philippinarum (assembly GCA_002080025.1). Taxonomy (NCBI): domain Eukaryota; kingdom Metazoa; phylum Mollusca; class Bivalvia; order Mytilida; family Modiolidae; genus Modiolus; species Modiolus philippinarum. The sequence goes on along the minus strand of MJUU01017814.1, from coordinate 26,546 downwards.
GCCATTTCTCATTCCGATGTGAAATGTGGTTCTTAAGATATCATGAGAAAGCCCGGATGCCCGGATGCCCAGACATCCGGACGCCTAGACACCATTCATCAAATTATAAGCCGAGTTCGACTTCGTCGCAACTCGGCTAAAATTTCGGACAGAATTTTTTTTTATTTTAAGATATTTTGTACGTCTTAGTGCATTTGTTCAAAAAGTAAAATAAAAATGTTATGTCACCGATCTTCTTTTCCTGTTATCTGATTTTGAAAATCAGATCAAATTCAGTATTTTTCAGTGATATTTACAAAGAATATATAGGGAAATGTGAGAACGTGTTTATTGCTTAGATTTCATATAAAATTAATATCAGATTTTTGACATTTCAGAGGTATATACTTCAGTAGTATGTTGAGCTTAAAAAATCTATATGTCGCCGTTTGATTAAGAGAGATATTGTATATAATTTACGAAATAGACAATATTTACGGGAAAGGGAGCTAATTGGCAGGAAAGTGCATGTCAATCTATTATGACATCACGATGAAAAGGCCAAATAAGGAATAGTCGGGCTTGAAAATCAAGTCAATTCCGCGTCCGACTTGTGTTTTGTAAATGTGCCAATCGAATGCGCCGTGTATTGTTATCGATCTACCTTAATACGGGGCAAATGTTGTGTATAAATAAATCGGCCATATTGGTTTAGTTACGCTCTGTTTTCTGGGTCTTTCCTCCATGTGTTAACTATTTTCTGTTTGTCTATTGATTGTAATCACATACGAAAAAAATAAACACAGGACAACTCTGGAGATCTTCTTTGATTACGTGCTAAATATTAACACTTTGCTATATTATATAGTTTTCGTCAGCAAAAAATTGAACTCGTCAGCCGCATCCCGTTTCAGCTTGCAACAGACCAGACCATTTAACCGTTAAGGGGGCTTACAACATGATAGTGCAATAATTTTTTCTACTGTAAATGTTGCAAATTCAAAAGGAATCTTTTTTATACCGTCTTGACTTTGTAAAATCGAAATTTGCATTCTGTAATTAAGATTGGTAAAGATGGTGCCTGTAATTTTACGTCATTAGTTAATAAAGGTGTCATAAAATGGGCATTTTCATATAAGGGACCGACCATTTAACCTGAAGCGGGGGTTATGGGTTTTTTTCTGGACAGAAAATAACAAATTGTTTATTTTTTTCACGCGTATCAACAAAATGTTTTTTTTTCAAAATTAACATTATTTATTTTGGCAGAAAGCCTCATTCAGAATTTTTTTTTTTTCATCATTCTGGCAGCCAAAATATTTTTTTCACATAAAATCAGATCCAAAATATTTTTTTAGAAAAAAACCATAGCCCCCCCCCTTTTTTCAAGTTAAATGATCGGTCCCTAAGTCCTGTATAATGTCCTCGTACAGTCCTATTTTGTTTCTATCACCTGTATTGACCCTCGGCTTCGCCTCGGGCCAATACAGCTGACCTCAACCCAATACGACTGTACTTGGACATTATACAGGATTAATATGAAAATACCCATTTAATTACACTATGGTATTTCTAGTTTTCTACATTGACTAACTACAGAGTACACATGATAGAGTATTCGACTTTCTGTATTTTCCTGTATTTTCTACAGTTATCTACATTTACTGATTACAGAATGCATGTGACAGAGTATTAGCCATTCTGTATTTTCTTGTATTTCTACAGGTCTCTACATTTAGATTGCATTTCCACAGAGTATCAGCCATTTAGTATTCCCCCGTATATTCTACAGTTTTTTACATACAGAGTACACGACATAGTATCAGCCATTCTGTATTCGCCTGTATTTTCTACATTGCATGACACTTAATACAGTATCAGTCATTCTGTAATTTTTTATAGTTCTATACATCAAATGACACGTGACATTGCATCAACCTTTCCACATGTATTCTCCCGTATATTCTACAAATATCTACATTACATACCACTTGACATAGTATGAGCTATTCTGTATTCACCAGTATTCCTACAGTCCACTTCATCAACTGACTACAGTGTATCAGCCATGCTATATTTTCTAGTATTTTCTACTGTTGTGTATATCAAATGAATACACAGAACCCCTGACAAAATATCAGCCACTTTTGTTCTGTAGTTTCTACAGTTCTCTACATAACTGATTAATGAATACAACAACAGAGTATTAGACACTCTGTATTTTCCTGCATTTTCTAGTCTTACCTTCAATGACTACAGAGTATACGTCACAGAGTATTAGACTTTCTGTATTTTGCTGTTTTATCTACAGTTCTCAATATTTACTGATTACATGGTACGTTTCATAGAGTATTAGTGATTCTACATTCTCCTGCTTTTCCTACATTCACCTACATTAAATGACTATAGAGTATCAGCCATTCTGTATTCTCCTGTATTTTCTTAAAAGTTCTCTCCATTAACTGACCACAGACAACACGTGTTGATTAACATCGATTCTGTTTTCTCCACTTTTTTATCCATTTTCTACATTGAATGATTTACGAATACAAGTGACATAGTATCTGCCATTCTGTTTTCTCCTGTATTTTCTATAGTTTTCACTTAACTAACTACAGAGACGAGTATCAATCATTCTGTATTCTCTTGTATTTTGTACAGTTGTCAATTAGTGGTTACAGAGTACATGTAACAGAGAACCATCGATTCTGTATTCTCCTGTATTTTCTAAAGTTCTCTACATTTACTGATTACAGAGTACCTATGACATAGTACCAGCCATTCTGTATTTTCCTGTATTCTCTACAGTTTTCTACATTGATTCATACAGAGTACAAATGACAGTATCAGCCATTCTGTATTTTCCTGTATTTTCTACTGTTCTCTACAGTTACTGATACAGAGTGCGTCTGACAGAGTATCAACCTTTCTGTATTTTCCTGGTTTTTTTTCTACAGTTCTCTACATTTACTGATAACAGAGTGCATGTCACAGAATAACAGCCATTTTGTATTCCCCTGTATGTTCTACAGTTTTCTACATTGAATGACATGTGACATGGTATCAACCATTCTGTAATTTTCTACAGTTTTCTCAAATGAATGAGACGTGACATAGTATAACCTTTCTGTATTCTTCTGTATTTTCCACAGTTGTCTACATTGAATGACACTCGACATAGAATCAGTTATTCTGTATTTTCCAGTATTTTCTACACTCATCTAAATCAACTTACTACAGCATATCAGCCATGCTATATTTTCTTGTATTTTCTACTGTTCTGTACATAAAATGACTACAGAGAACACATGAAAGAGTATCAACCACTTTTGTTATGCATTTTCTACAGTTCTCTAAATAACTGATGAATGAGTAAAACAACAGAGTATTAATAGACTCTCTTTATTTTCCTGCATTCTCTAATTTTACCTTCACTGACTACAGATTGTCCATAACAGAGTATTAGACCTTCTGTTCATTTTTACTGTTTTATCTACAGTTCTCAACATTTACTGATCATATGGTACATGTGTCAAAATATCGGTGATTATGTATTCTCCTGTTATTTCTGCAGTCCCCAACAGAGTATCAGCCATTCTGTATTCTCCTGTATTATTTTAAGTTCTCTACATTATACATTATTACAGAGTATATGAATGACTACAGAGTACACTTGACAAATTATCAGTGATTCTGTTTTCTCCATGTGTAGTATCAGCCTTTCTCTGTTCTCCTGTATTTTCTTACTTAACTGACTACAGAGTATCAACAATACTGTTTTCTCCTGTACTTTCTACTGTTCTCTACATTTACTGATCACAGAGTGCAAGTGACAGTGCATCAGCCATTCTATATTTTCCTGAATTTTCAACAGTTTTGTATATTGATGGACTACAGAGTACATATGACAGAGTATCAGCCATTCTGTATTTTCCTTATTTTCTACAGTTTCTACATTGATTGACTACAAAGTGCACATGACAGTCCTAGACTTTCTGTATTTTTTTACAGTTCTTTACATTTACTGATTACATAGTGCATGTGACAGAGTATCAGCCATTCTGCATTTTACTGGTTTTTTTCCTACATTTCTCTACACATTCTGATAATAGAGTGCATGTCAAATAGTATCAGTCATTTTATATTCCCCTGTATAATTTATTTTTCTCACACAGAGTACACATCACATAGTGTCAGCCTATCTAAATTGTCCTGTATTTTCTTCAGTTCTCTACATTAAATGACACGTGACATAGTATCAGCCATTCTATATTCTCCTGTTTTTTGTTGTTTTTTTTTGTTTTGTTTTTTTGTGTTTTGTTTTGTTCTGTTTGTTATAGTTTTCCCTTTACTGACTACAAACCGAGTATCAATCATTCTGTATTCTCCTGTATTTTGCTACAGTTGTCGAACATTTTCTGATTACAGAGTACATGTAACAGAGAACCACCCATTCTGTATTCTTCTGTATTTTCTACAAATCTCTACATTTACTGATTACAGAGTACACACGACAGAGTATCAGCCATTCTGTAATTTCCTGTGTTTTCAACAGTTTTCTACATTGATGGACTACAGAGCACAAATGACAGAGTATCAGCCATTCTGTATTTTGCTGTATTTTCTACAGTTCTCTACATTTACTGATACATAGTGCATGTGACAGAGTATCAGCCATTTTTTTCTAGTTCTCTACATTTACTGATAACAGAGTGCGTGTCACAGAATATTAGCCATTCTATATTCCCCTGTATATTCTAGTTTTCTACAATGAATGTTACGTGACCTGGTATCAACCACTCTGTATTTTCTACAGTTCTCTACATTTACTGATACAGAGTGCATGTGACAGAGTATCAGTCATTCTGTATTTTACTGTTTTTCTTTTTTCTACAGTTCTCTACATTTACTGATTATAGAGTGCATGTCACAGAATAAAAGCCATTCTGTATTCCCCTGTATGTTCTACAGTTTTCTACATTGAATGACACGTGACATGGCATCAACCATTCTGTAATTTTCTAGCTTTCTAAAATGAATGAGACGTGACATAGTATAAACCTATCTGTATTCTCCTGTATTTCCCACAGTTGTCTACATTGAATGACACTCGGCATAGTATTATCAGCTATTCTGTATTTTCCTTTATTTCTACAGTCCTATTTATCAACTTACTACAGCGTATCAGCCATGCTATATTTTCTTGTATTTTCAACTGTCCTGTACATGAAATGACTACAGAGAACACATGAAAGAGTATCAACCACTTTTGTTTTGCATTTTCCACAGTTCTCTACATAACTGATAAATGAGTAAAACAATAGAGTATTAATAGACACTGTATTTTCCTGCATTCTCTAGTTTTACTTTCACGGACTACAGAATGTCCATGACAGAGTATAAGACTTTCTGCATTTTGCTGTGTTATCTACAGTTCTCAACATTTACTTATTAAAGGTATATGTGACAAAGTTTCAGTGATTATGTTTTCTCCAATATTTCATTATTTTCCCTACATTGAATAACTACAGAGTACACATGACAAATTATCAGCGATTCTGTTTTCTACATTAAATGATTACCGAGTGCACGTGTAGTATATAACTTTTCTCTGTTCTCCTGTATTTTCTACATTTTCTTACTTAACTGACTACAGAGACGACTATCAACCATTCTGTATTCTCCTGTATTTTCTACAGTTCTCAATATTTATTGATCACAGCTAGAAAATTAGCCGTTCTGTGTTCTTCCTGGTATCTATATGATGCAGGCCTCTATATCTACCTTCACTGACTACAGAGCATACGTGACATTCAGTATTCTGCTGTATTATCTACAGTTCTCAACATTTATTGATTACATGGTGCATGTGACAGAATATCGGTGTTCTCCTGTTTTTTTTTCTACAGTCCCTTACATTGAATGACTATAGAGTATCACTTGTTCGGTATTCTGTGTTTTTTTAATTTCTATACATTAACTAGCCACAGCGTACACGTCATGACAGATTATCAGCGATTCTGTTTTCTCCCGTAATGTATCCATTTTCTACATGAAATGATTACCGAGTACACATCACATAAAATCAGCCTTTCTGTATTCCCCTGTATTTTCTATACTTTTCTTATTAACTGACTACATGGACGAGTAGAAACAACTCTGTATTATCTATAGATCTCTACATTTACTGATTACAGAGTACATGTGGGAGAGTATCAGCACTCTGTATTTTCCTGTACTTTCTACATTTACTCATAACAGATTCTGCATTTTCCTGTATTTTTCTTAACTTGATGGACTACATGGTACATATGACAAGAGTTTCAGTCATTCTGTATTTCCCTGTATTTTCTACAATTTTCAATATTTACTGATAAACGAATGCATGAGACAGAGTATCAGCCATTCTGTATTTTACTATTCTCTACTGTTCTATTTTTCTACAGTTCTCTACATTAACTGACTACAGAGTGCATGTCACAGATTATCAGCCATTCTGTTTTCTCCTGTATTTTCTACAGTTCTCTACATTGACTGGCATAGTATCAGGCATTCTTGATTTCCTGTATTTTCTACAGTTCTCTACATTAAGGGGACGACTATTTTATTTTCATGAGGGGGGGGGGGGNTGGGGGTAGGCGATTTTGTAAATAAAAATAAATTATCTTGATGCCAGTGAAAATAAATATTAATCCCACTTGCCATGAAAATAAATAATTTAAGTATGATTTGAAGAATAAATGATTTGTCGCAAAAGCAAAAATGCCCCCCCCCCCCGAAAATTAAATGATAGTCCCCTTAATGACACTTGACATAGTATCAGCCATTCTATTTTCTCTTCAGCTATATACTTTACCTGATCAAAGGTTATCGTCCCATGCCGTATGTACTACAGTTATCTCAATAAAACTCTTAATAATCAGGTAATCAAGAACCAAATGAGAAGACTCATTCGTAATAAGATAATTTCCAACATAAAATACTAGGAATTCTTAAAAGCAATTTCGATCAATCACATGGAGGCTTATCATTTTCTGACACCGACCAAATATATTGCCGAAATACTATTTATAGGCAGCATAAACAGGTGTGAAACCACCAATTCATTTCTTTAACATTTTCAACTAAAATTTGGAATTTTCAAACCTCCCTGGACAATTTATCTTAAGTTTAACCTTGCCAAGACCATACATGTTGTGAAAGGCACATACCTGCTCTNTGATACTCCCCTAAATGACACTTGACATAGGATCAAATGAGAAGACTCATTCGTAATAAGATAATTTCCAACATAAAATACTAGGAATTCTTAAAAGCAATTTCGATCAATCACATGGAGGCTTATTATTTACTGACACCGACCAAATATATTGCCGAAATACTATTTATAGGCAGCATAAACAAAGTACAGGTCTGATTTTATTTTATTTGATTATATAAAGGTGAGCACTGTGGCCATGTGGGACATATATCCATGTTTTTTTTTATAGACAAAATAGCAAATAGCAAATAGATCAGTGAATGGTCTGGTAAGGGAAGGCATAGTACAACCCCCAATCGTTAAACCTCAGACGAACACTTCAACAAGCCGAAAAATTCTGGACTAAAATTGAATATTAACAGCTGATCCGTCAGTGCATGATACGGCCGTCACCACTATAAAGCAAATTAATTAAATTGTTCCTTGAACTGAAAACACCATCTGATCAAACTCGGACAACAGAGGCAAGACATATTTCTCCTTGTCAGCATAACAAGAATAGGACTACAAAACATCAGAGACCCTTGGTTTGTATTATACGGCTAACTGTTTTGAATATAGTTTATCATACTTCAAATGATAGGGCGACGCACCAACAAAGAGGACTTCTGATATGCATCAATCAATTAATCTTACCACGAGTTATAACAAATTAAGGTTTCGGGTCGGTGATCTCAGGCGCTTTCAAGATAATATACAAGATTGTTTAATGGTTGGGCAGACATTTACTGTTTATTACGCAACTTTGGTATTTTTGCATTCAAAATTCTAAGAATTAAAAATAAGCAAAATTTCCTGTTTTAATATATAAATCACTGTGACCTCTACTTTGAACTGATTACAATTTCAATTAATACAGGTTTTTAAAATATTTTGTAGCAAAGAAAATTCCAAAATATCTGAATCACAATCAGATGTTAACTTTTTGAGCTATCATGAAGAAACCAAATATATTTGAAAATTTCAATCTATTGTCAGTCACTATGATCTGGGCTTTTGACCTGCTCTCTAAATAAATATATATAGTTCTTCTCTTTCTTGTACTAAACAATATATCAATGTTTTAATTTAATTTGATGTAAGTGTTTTGATTATCGTATGGAAACCAAATTTCTCTTAAATTTTCAGTCTTTTTTTTATTATGGTAACCTCTTGACGCTCTTTCTCCAAAATCAAAAGGGTTCTTCTCTCAATAGTATCCTACATTATATCCAAGTTTTACTTTTTGATTTATCATCTGGAAACCAAATTTTTATCAAATTTTCAATCTACTTTCGGCCACTGTGACCTTGACCTTTGACGTGCTTTCTCCAAAATCAATAGGCTCATTCCCTTGTGTTACCTAACAATATATCCAAGTTTCAATTGGATGCAAACTTTTTCCAGTTATCATTCGGGAAAAAAAATCTGAAATCTTCTCCATACTCAATAGGGTTCCTTCTCTCCTGATACCAAACAATATCTCAAAGTTTCATTCCAATTGGATGTAGTAAAGTTTTTGAGTTTTATCCGGAAACCAAACCTCTTAAATTTTCAGTCTCTTTCCGGTAAATGTGACCTTGACCTTTGACCTAATTTCTCCAACACTGATAGGGGTTCCTTCCCTAATGGTACCTATAACTATTACCAGGTTTCAATTGAATAGATGTAAACGAGTTATCTTCTGGAAACCATTTTTTTTCTGAAATTTTCAGTCTATAACTTGACCTTTGACCTACTTTCTCCCCTTCTAGTACCCATTAATATTTCCAAGCTTCATTTCAACTGGATGTAAACTTTTTGCGTTATCATCCGGAAACCAATGTTTGACAACCGCCAACCCGCCCGTCCGCAACACCAAACCAATAGCCGATGTCAACTTCGTATGAAATGTGCTATAAATATGTATGTTTAAATTCCGGGATCTCAACCCTTTTGAATTCAAGTTTATATTACATTTTTTAAATGTGAGACGCTGGCAAACACCCAAGGGAACTTCTGATTCATATCAATCGATTACTTTCATCTGGAGTAATAATTTATATGGTTAAGGGGTGGGGTCCTAACCGTCTTTTATAT
>MJUU01017814.1:0-17227 GCA_002080025.1 Modiolus philippinarum | reverse complement strand
GGGGGGGGGGGGGGGTGACACTGATCAAGCAGACTGTTATGTATCAATTCATCTGCTACATGGTTTTATTTGAAGTCTTCGCTCAAAATAAAAGTCAATAACATAATCAAATTTACTTTATTTCGGATATTTAAAGTCCCATCACCCTGAAACGAAGACATTGTTAACCAAAAACATTAAAATAAAACTGCAGTTATAGAAAATTTGCTTTAATGTTTTGAAGGAGAAGATATAAATGCTATATTTTTTCACATAATTCAATGTTGTAACTATATTCCACGCTGGCAGCAAGGTTTTTTATCGGATCAGAATGATATGAGCATTCTTTATAATAATCTTTATACATAATCCTTTTAAGTTGAATTTGCTACAGTGGTTCAAGAGGAGAAAAAGAAAAATGTGACTTTTCTTCGGGGTCTAGTGTTGAAATAAATAGCAACACAGAGCGCAGTATGATACGACTGCAGCATGTTGACCACAGAAATTTGACCAAGAGCAAAAGTGCAATTTAAGCTAAATGTGGACACAGTAAAGAGCTTGACACAGTAACCAGATGAACACAACAAGGAGCTTGACATCGTAATTAGCTGGGCACAAAATAAGGAATATAAAAATTTGTCATTTTGATCCCTGAAAGCTCAAACACTGTAAGTGTTATGCTAAATCTGTTGACATACGACTTACAGCTAACATCCAAGATGAATCCATTGAAAAACAAGACCAATTACATGTCTGGACCTGCGTCACCGTCACTCATGTTCAACTGAGAAAGTGTTTTTTTTATAACCTAACAGAATGTCATGTATAGGTTTACCAATTCAAACAAGTATTTATTTACCTTATTACCAAAACATTCTTCAAATGCAAGTTATAATTGAGATTATATTAAATTCAACCCTATTAGTATAATAGACAAAGAAAGAAGAAAAAAAAACAAAACTAAATGTACAAAGTTGAACAAAGCATAAAATGAAAATAGTCCACATCACTTCAGCAAAGGTGAAAACCATACCTGAGTTTCAAATTAACACATACTTTGAATCTTTATGAGAAAATATGTGAAAGCAATGCAAAAATTTAAGAATAGCTGACCATGATCAGTGCGTTCAAAACTCTGCAACGTCTCTGGACAAAATTGAGTACCATGATGATATAATATGATAAAATAAAGTACAAGTTCAATAATAGATAAATTTTACATTTTTTAAATCAAACTGGCCTAAAAGGCAGGTTCACATCATCAATGTGTTCAAACAAGAGTGTAAACTTTCAGAGGTATTTAGTTAGAGATGTGAATGTTTCAGGTTACACAAACCAGGCACTGTAATGTTAAAATATGATGAAAAAATGACTAAGTTCAACAATGCATAAATTCCACATTTTTTATTCAAATGTAACCAAAAGGGGAGGTGCATATCTTCAATGTGTCCAGAACAACTGTGCAAAGTTTCAAAAGCATCAGGTATAAGGTGTCAGAGTTTCAGATTACACAAACTCAGTACCGTAATGTTAAAATTTGATGAAAAAAAATGACTAAGTTCAGTAATGGATAAATTCGACAATATTTATCCAAATCTCACCAAAAGGGGAGGTGCACATCTTCAATGTGTCTAAAACAACTGTGCAAAGTTTCAGAAGTATCGGGTTAAAGGTGTCTGAGTTTCAGATTACACAAACTTGGTACCCTAAAGCGTGACGGACGGACGGACGGACGGAGTCGAGCGGCTCCTAGACCTGCGGTCACCGTTGGTGACGCAGGTAAAAATCCCATCGAAATCCGACTAAAGATATGGATCTTTCATATTTTCATCAATTGCCATTCTTGCCCCTTAGTTCCCTCATAGTTCCGAAACTTTAAGAGATACGCCAAATTTGTTGTATACTAACAAAAGCCTGCAACAAGAGGAACCTATAGACAAAAATCCTATCAAAATCCGATTAATAATAAAGATTTTACATTATTTGAAAAATTGCAATTTCAGCCCCTTTGGCCGGAAACCGTATGAGCTACAAAAAAATCTGCTGACATATTACTGAAAGCTTAAACAAGAGAAATCTAAAGGAAAAATTCCATCCAAATCAGACGAAAAAAAATTTTTTAAGTAAATCTGCACATTTGAAAATTTGGTCCCGTTTGGCCCCTTATAGCTCCGCAACGAAACAAGTTATCAAAATCTTATAGTTAAGCGCTATGTTAATTTCTCAGAAGGATCCATTGAAAAATAAGATGCATTTGTGAAACATTATGCCTCCGGTAGCAACCATGTCTACAATACAAAATTAATGCTAAAATAGCAATCCCTAGAAATTAAGGTTAAGTAGAAATTTATACTTACCTCCATTAGATCTGTTCACATATAGAATATCAAGTCTCTTGCAATCGTAATTAACGAGCTAAAAGCAAAATCTAGATTTTTACCTTTTGACCTCTGTGACCTTGACCTTAATGAAATTTGCATAATGGCGTTCACCTTTATATGATCAATATACAGGCCAAATATATAGGTCCTATCACATCTGGTTGAAAAGATAAGGCAATGTTATTAAAGTTTTCAAATTTTCACTGACCTTGACCTGCGACCTGACAAATTTTTTTTGGCGGATTTGTACTAAGCTTCATTAGATCTATTCACATATAGAATATGGAGCCTCAAGCAATTACAACAAGTGTGGATCGTATTGCAAGGCAATACAGAAGTCCCCTACCGGTTGAATAATTCTTTGTTATACTAGCAGAAATAGTTAAAGAAGAAAAGTTTTCTAATCCCAAGGCCCATAACTCAGGTAAAAAAAATCAATGGACTCAACCAATACTCAAACTTGATCTGTAACCCATAATGGTTGATTAACAATGCAAATATCAGCTTAATATCTGAAACGGTTTAGAAAATAAGTCCGGAAAACCTATATTTTACCAAAATGTTCTAAGTCAAAGACCCATAACTCCGTCCAAAATCAATGGACCGGAACAATACTTGATCTGTAACTCATAATGGTAGACGCACATAGCAAATATTAGCTTAATATCTGGAACGGTTTAGGAAAAGTCTGCAAAACCTATATTTTACCAAAATTTTCTAAGTCAAAAGGCCCATTACTCTGCCCAAAATCAATGAATCAAAACCAAACTCGTACGTGATCTGCAACTATTGGTAGTAAACCTACATACCAAAATATCTCTTATAGTATGGGAAAAAAGTCTGGAAAACTGAGTGTGACGGACTGACAGACTGAAGGACTGACGGACGGACTGACGGAGTGCAAACCTAAAGTCCCCTTCGGCGAAGCCGGTAGGGGACTAATTAAAGAGCTACAGCAAAATCTAGATTTTGACCTTTTGACCTCTGTGACCTTGACATTTGAATTATACTGTTCAGCTTCATATAACCAATAAACAGGCCAAATATGAAGGTCATATCACATCTGGTTGGAAAGATATAGGCAATGTTAAAGTTTTCAAATTTGCATTCAGTGACCTTGACCGTTGATCTGACTGAAATTGTTTTGATGGATTTGTACTAAGCTTCATTTGATCTATTCACATGTGGAATATCAAGACTCTGGCAATTGTTATTAACGAGCTAAAGCAAAATCTATATTTTGACCTCTGTGACACTGACCTTTGATCAGACCTTAATAAATTTAAATAATGCTGTTAAACTTCATATGACCAATATACAGGCCAAATATGAAGGTCCTATCACATCTGAAGCAAGGTTCATACAAGGGCTAGTTCAGAAAAAAGACAATAAGCTAGCCAAATCCTTTAATTTCAGTTTCCGTTATATAGATGATGTTCTTTCATTGAACAATCCTCAATCTAAGGATAACCTTCATCTTATATACCCAAAATGAACTCGAAATTAAAGAGACCACTGATACACCATCATCAGCANGTGACCTTGACATTTGAATTATACTGTTCAGCTTCATATAACCAATAAACAGGCCAAATATGAAGGTCATATCACATCTGGTTGGAAAGATATAGGCAATGTTAAAGTTTTCAAATTTGCATTCAGTGACCTTGACCGTTGATCTGACTGAAATTGTTTTGATGGATTTGTACTAAGCTTCATTAGATCTATTCACATGTGGAATATCAAGACTCTGGCACTTGTTATTAACGAGCTAAAGCAAAATCTATATTTTGACCTCTGTGACACTGACTCTTGATCTGACCTTAATAAATTTAAATAATGCTGTTAAACTTCATATGACCAATATACAGGCCAAATATGAAGGTCCTATCACATCTGGTTGAAAAGATACAGGCAATGTGAAAGTGTTTTCAAATTTGCATTCAGTAACCTTGACCATTGACCTGGCCAAAATTTTCTTGGGTAGATTTGTATTAAGCTTTAACAGATCTATTCACATATATAATTTCAAACCTCTAGCAATTGTAACTAATGAGCTAGATCAAAATTTACATTTTAAACCTTTGGACTCTCTAACCTTAACTTTTGACCTTTAATACGGAAATTTGCATACTGGTGTTCAGCCTCACATGATCAATGCACATACCAAATATGAAGGTCCTATCACATCTGGTTTTAAAGTTTTGAGCCAGGTTAAAGTTGCGGACAGACAGACACACAAACAGATATACATACAGACAGGGCAAAAACAATATGCCCCCGATCTAAAGATCCGGGGGGCATAAAAACTGCACCAAATCGGACGAGAAATAAACAAACATATTTTTTTTAAGATTCGCCCCTTATTGGCCCATTTATCTCATGGACGGTACATGCTATGTGAAATCCGTTGACACATCACTGATTTGAAATTTTCTCAGGAGCACCCTAAAGAAACCCATCAAAATCCGATAATATATAAAATTCTCGTCAAATATGTGATAACACCAAATTTTGCTCGTTTTTAAACCAATCAGCATTGTGTTTGTGCCAAGGAACATTGAGGAAAAAAATTCATAAGGGTTGAACAACTGGAACTTAAGTTATTGACCAAAAACAAAAGTGTCTACAGACAATGACGACGACGACAACGACGACAGCGCCATACCATTATATGAGCTCAATTTTTTTGTGGTCGCATAACAATGTTCTGTGCTAGTGGTCTTGTTTTCCAAATCAGAATGAAATAAGCAATCTTTGTAAAGGACCTTCCTTACATTTCGTTGATCTTCAATGCTTCCAGAGCGGAAGATGAAAATGTTATTTTTTCCATAAGGTTCAATGTTAAAACCATCTTAGCCGGATCAGAATGAAATGAGCAATCTTTGTAAAGAACCTTCCACCCATTATTCTTATTTTGCTTCAGTGGTTCCCAATTAGAATATGAAAATGTGATTTTTCTACAGGGTAAAATGTTAAAACTATGTTCTGTGCTAGTGGCCATTTTTATTATCGAATCGAAACAAAATGAGCAATCTATGTAAAGTACATCCTTTCTGTAAAGCTAAGTTGAATTTGCTTCAGTGGTTCCGCAGAAAATGAAAACGTGACTTTTCCATCAGGTCCACTGCTAATTATATGTTCAGTGATTGCAGCCATGCTTTTTATTTAATTGAAACGAAAAAAGCCGTCTTTGTAAAGGACATTCCATACATCCTTCCTGTAAATTTTGTTGAACTTCTTTGTGTGGTTCCAGAGAAGATGAAACTGTGATTTACCCATGGGGTCGAATGTTTTAAAGTATGTTCAGTGCTGGCAGCGATGTTTTTATCGAATTAAAACGGAATGAGCAATCTTTGTAAATGACCTACCATAAATCCTTCCTGTACAGTTTGGTTGAATTAGCTTCAGTTGTTGTGAAGGAGATGATGAAAATGTAATTTATCCATAGGGTCAAATGTTAAAACTATGTCAAAGATGCACGTATAAAAACGAGTTATTGTAAAACAAGAAGTAATCAACAAAGAACCTGAGAAAAGGAGCCATGGTACAATTCTCGTATCATTTGAACTTGGCGACAAGAATACTCGTATACGAGTATTGTGCACAATACTCAAGTATTTTATTAAAAAGTTACCTGAGTATTGTATACGAGTATTGTATACGAGTATTGTTGATTATTGATTTTTTTTGCTAATAAACAATTAAGTATTGTTTTATGAGAATAGTAAAGAGTAATAAAGTATTGTATACTAGTATTGTTGACATTTTTATCTTGTCTATCGATCATATTGTTATTACAACTACATTCTTTTTAAAAAATATTGGTAGCCCTTAAAAGGCTGTTTGGTAGTCCTGAAAAGGACTGTTTGTTTAATTATATCTTCAAGCAACTGGGTACTGCTCGGCTATGCATTTACACAGGTTGTCAAATGCTTCTTGGGTAGAAGTTCCCCAACGGTCTCTCCACATTCTTTCGTCAAGGTACGATGGAAGGGAATCGGCCTTTACACCTTTCATAGCTTTAAACTTGTATTTAGCTTTTGCCCAGTACGACTCAACTGCTTGGGTGTGGACTCCTGTATGTGGGTCAACAAAGTTGACTGAGTGGTTCACAGTCTTATACTCAAGGCCTAGTTGTTGCTGAATTTGGTTGTATGCTCTCCATTGGTCGGAGTATATGATTGAACCTGGTCTGGCAACTTTAGCAATGATTGGTAGAAGTGTGGCCTTGTCTCTTTTCTCAACAGTTTCCATGTAGGTAATAGCTGGTTTGGTTGACGTGTCTGCAATGCCAAAGACCCAAATCTCGTTTGACGGACGGCGACCTCTCTGGTACTTTGATTTGTGCTTAAACAGACTTTCGTCTATTTCTAGTACGACACCGGGTCCACCTAATTGCGCAGGAGTATTAAGTAGTTTGGCACTGCATACATCTCTGAAATATTGGTATAGCTGGACTATGGTCTTTTGAGATACGCCAGTTGTCTCTGCTGCATTCTTGACTAGAGTCTCCTGACTCCAAAGGTACATGATGTAGAGGAGTTTTGACAGTGGTAGTCGTGATCCCTCGAAGAATGACCCAGCTCTTATTGTTCATGTCGTCAGTGTTTTGGGACACTACCCGTAGATGCACTGCCACCCATATCCATCAGTTGTATCCTTGCAGGGTTCGACTAACAGTAGTCCTGTAGCCCCAGGCTGTGAATTTTAGGAAGGACTACTAGAATTTGTAACATGGTAGTCCAGTGGTCTAGCAAAATTTGGAAAATTTCTAAAAGGTATATCTATTTTGGGCCGGTAAAATCATCGCAGGACTAATGAATTCAGGCATCTTGTAGTCCTTTGGTCTACTGAGAATTAAATTTAGTGTCAACCCTGCCTTGGAAGGCCTTTTGCGTAGTACCATTGGCTTGTTGCAATGTTTACATTCACAACTGTCTGGTAGTAATTTGCGTTGAACCATATAGTCTGGTACTGCGTCTGGATCAGTGCTGAAGATGATATCTCATCGGAAAGGGTCAAACTTGATTTGTAATTGAAACAGTATAGATCGACAAACAATCGCACTGCATCTAAGCCATGCCTATGCTGATGATACAAAAATATGTTTTTTTTCCAATGGAGTCAAATGTTAAGCTATGTTCTCCACTGGCATACACGTTTTTGTCAGATCCAATTGAACTGAGCAATCTTTGTAATGGATCTTCCATACATCATTCTAATACAGTTTAGTCAAATTGTCTTAAATAGTTTCAATGCACTTGACAACAAGATGTGTTGGTGAAACACTATATCCGCGGTAGCAACCATTTCTACAATACAAAATTAATGCTAAAATTGCAATCACTAGAAATTAAGGTTAAGTAGACATTTTTACTAAGCTGCATTAGATCTATTCACATATAGAGTATCAAGCCTCTTGTAATCGTTATTAACGAGCTAAAAGCAAAATCTAGATTTTGACTTTTTGACCTCTGTGACGTGGACCTTAATGAAATTTGCATTATGGTGTTCAGCTTAATATGATCAATATACAGGCCAAATATGAAGGTCCTATCACACCTGGTTGAAAAGATATAGGCAATGTTAAAGTTTTTCTTAAAGTTTTTAATTTGCACTCAGTGACCTGACCATTTTTTTGGTGAATTTGTATTAAGCTGTATTAGATATAGAATATCAAGCCTTTAGCAGTTGTAATTAACGTGCTATAGCAAAATCTAGATTTTGACCTCTGTGACCTTGACCTTTGACCTGACCTTAGTGAAATTTGCATAATGGTGTTCAGCTTATATTTGATATTACTGATTATTCGGATTTCGTTTGGTTTTATGTATTTTAAACATTTTTAAAATTATGGATTTCTTATGTTTCGGTTCTAGTGCTGCTGATGAGGAATTAATTTCCGAAATGGCCATACAGCTTATTAAAATTATTGCAGTTGGACTTAACCTAGTTGTCATGGTCTCATTTCATTTACTCCATATCCTTTCGTAAAATATTTAATACAGGAGTTTGTCTTTTAATGCAGTGTGGAGTTGGTAAAACAATTCCCCGTGTTAGAAATGTAAGCTCTTTATTTTTCTCACATATGTTGTACTTGTTCATGAGATAATATCTCATGTGTACACCTTGTTCAATTACTATTATCTAAATTTTTGTAAATTTCTACAACCTAAGGGTTAACTCCCTCCATCGTAGTTTTGTCCTTAGCTCTAATTGATTTTACTGATTATTCTGATTTCGTTTGGTTTTATGCAGTTTAAACATTTTTTTGAAATTATGGATTTCCAACTGCTGGTGATGAGGAATTAATTTCCGAAACTGCTATGAAGCTCATTAAAATTATTGCAGTATGGTCTCATGTTCATTTACTCCATATCCCTTTGGTGAAATATTACATGATCAATACACGAACCATACCAAATATGAAGGTCCTATCACATCTGGTTTAAAAAATATGAGCCAGATTAAAGTTGCGGACATACAGACAAGGCAAGACAATATACCCCCGATCTTAAGATCCGGGGGCATAAAAAGGATGATTATCCTACAGGGTCCAATGTTAAGCTATGTTTTTCATCGAATGGAAACAAAATGATCAATCTTTGTAAAGGATATGCCATACATCATTCCCGTAAAGGTTGGTTGCATGCGCTTCAGTGGTTCCAGAGGAAAAGATGAACACAGAAAGCAGCCACAGCCTGCTAAGCTCTCGTCGTTGCGCAGCATTGTCACATGTTTAACATATCAGTAAACACGAATGGACTATAACCAATCTTCCTAACAGATTCATTCATGGGTAAAATTGAATGTCAATTTATTGGGAAACGTTCATGAATGCCGATATGATGACTTTATGAATGTCAACTATAGATAATCTTAGAGTAATGATCCGCGATGACAGGAATTGTGACATGATAAAAGACGACTGCAGGATCCAATTATTCCCAGCTCCTTTGAGATACATAAGATATTGCTGATATCACGATAAATCAACAGGAAAGTTGATATCGATGATGATAGGCTATATTCTGAATGTTATTGGTAGATATCAGAATGCCAACAGATATCGCTGGAATTCATTTATGTCAGACATAGATATTAGAGGAGTTGATGAATTCCAGGCGTTGATATTGGAGGTCAGTAGTATACATTACAAGAGTTGATGAATGCCAGATGTCGATATTGGAGGACAGAAGTAGATATTGGAGAAGTTGATGACTGCCAGGCGTCCATATTGGAGGTCAGAAGTAGATATGAAGGGTTGGTGAATGCCAGACGTCGATATTGGAGGCCAAAAGTAGGTATTGGAGGAGTTGATGAATGCCAGGCGTAGATATTAGAATTGGAGAAATTTATGAATGCCAGGCATACATATTTGAGGCCAGAAATAGATATTGGAGGAGTTGATGAATGCCAGGAGTCGATATTGGAGGCGAGAAGTAGATATTGGAGAAGTTGATGAATGCCAAATGTCGATATTGGAGGCAAGAAGTAAATATTGGAGGAGTTGATGAATGCAAGGCGTAGATATTGGAGTTGTTAATGCCAGAAGCAGATATTGGAACAATTGATGAAAACCAGACGGATATATTGGGGGAGTCGTCGATGAATGCCAGACTTTGATATCATTATGAATGCAAGACAACGATATTGGATGTTGTGATAAATACCCATGGATATGGTAGACCCAACTATTGTTTTAGTTGGTAAATTTCAGATGTAGATATTGGAAGACTTGATGAATGACCGATTTAGATAATTGAGGTGATGGTTGCTACATGTTGATGAATGTCAAACGTTGGATTTGACTGATGTTCAAGTTATATATTGTTTGATAGCAAAATACCAAAGTTACTGTAAATTTATTTTCTGCATATGCGTATTTCGACAACTTATGTCTCATCAAAGCAGATCAAACCAAAACATTTGGAAGTATATTCACCGAAAAATGTGTAAAAGCTGATCGAGAACAAGTAACCATAGATGTAATGAATGCCCGATGAAGATATTGTAGTTGATGAATGCCAAACGTTAACAGTATTGTAGCTGATGAAAGAGATTTATATTGTTGTAATTGATGAATGTCAGATATTAACATTGGAAATGTTTTGAATGCAGAATGTTTTGTTTGTTTGTTTTTTTTTTTTGGCTGACTTAATGAAAGCCAATTATAGATGTTGGTTAGATTACTGATGATGACAGGAATGGTTACGATCAGACAAAAGATGACTGCTAGATTAATATCATGTCGTAATTATTCATACATTTTTAGACATATATAATACAGATCATAATATAATTTAATGTATGAAGAAAATTGATAGATTAGCACCTGAATCTGGTTGAAAGTCAGATGTAGATATTGACGAATGACAAGATGAACTTCTAACGCAAATGTTGGATTTGACAAATATAAAAGGTAATGAATAGCCGATCAAAATTAGTAAAGGGGTCAAGACATTGAACTTGTTGAGGTTGGTGAATGCCTGACGTTGATATTGGAAGATTTATAAATGTCGGATGTTGCTGTCGGTTGACTTTATAAATGCTTATTAAAGATAAAGTTGGTGAGATGACTGATGATGCCAGAATGGTTTATGATGAGATAAGACAACAGCATGATCAAATATAATGATGATACACATTCCCACCTCTTTGAGACGCATGGAATACTGTTCATATCATGGTTTAAGATAACAGGAATGTCGATATAAATGAAATGACTATCACCAGAATATTTTTGAATGTCAGATGAAGATATTTTCGTAGCTGATAAATTTCTAAATTTACTGGTTGAATTCATAAATACAAGAAGCTATTGGGTGAGCTGATGAGTTGCCCGTGTAGAGATTGGAGCAGCTGATGAATGCAAGGCGTAACTAGATGACGAGTAGGAAAACCGAATCTGGGCACTACAGTGTGTCAAGATCAAAAACTTAATGGCAGATTGTCGTCTGCTAAAAAAGACCAAGTTGTGTACCAAATATTATAGAGTTACAGCTTGTAGTTATTGAGAAACAGACCTAATCACAAATTTTACCTGTACAGTCGACCACTAAAATTAGGTCAAGGTCAAAAGCCACGAGAAAGACATAAGTAAACATTGATAAGAGTTGTTCCATTTGCTTAACATTACAATGTTTTTGAAGGTATTTCGTTCAATGCACATTTACTATATCTTCCTTTTTTCATGTACTAACCACGAACCAAGCTATATACGAACTATGATTGACCATCACTTATGATTATGGACAAAATCTAAAAAATTTAAAATGATCCATGGCCGTAACATTAAGGTTCAGGTTAAAAGCTATATTGCTGTGCTGATTGTAAGGTAATAATCAAGACCACAACATATATCAAATATCATTGCTGTATCACTTAAAGTTACCAAGGAACCAAAAGTCAAATACTGATCTTTTATTTAAATTAACTTCAAGACCGCCATACTTAAAACACCTATGTCTTACTTTGAATGACTTTATCACGAGCTTGACGAAAACTATCATTTAAAAGCCTGATTCCAGAGGAACAACACAGATTCTTAGGGGCCTTTTTCTGGCAACCCTTAGCTGGTTTTAAGAAATTAAAGTGTGTGGGTAAAGAGGAGAAGAATTTCATGTCAGAAAACAGCCATTAACAATGAACGGATAGTAAATGCACACGAGATAAAGTATCTACAAATACATGATTAAACCAAGCATCTGCACAGCGCTTTGATTGCTGTTCTTCATCTTGAAGATGCTATGTCTACCTGTCAAAGTGATAACGAGATGCGTTTGTGAAACACTACATATGCGCCTAGCAGCTCGATGTGTCGTTAAATCGTTATAACCAATAAGATTTCTCTTCAAATTTTGACCTCTGTGACTTTGACCTTTGATATTTTTTTTTACATATTTAAGAACCTACTGACCAGACCTAAACACTATCCAAGTATAAAAAGTCTATATACCCATTTATTTATATTAAAAGTTACAGGAAAGGTTAAAGTACACACAGAACTAAAACATACCCCTTATCCTTTATCTAGTTATATCTTGCGTCACCTTTAACTAAATATTTTTATAAAAGTGGATCAATTCCGGGCCTTTTTACCATGGTTTTACCATTCATTTGTAGACTTTGTCTGATGTGCATTAACTCCATAACCTTTCATTGCTAATTTGAGCTTGTCTCTTCTGCAATGTGGAGTCCATGAAAAGATTCCCGGTACCGAAGATGGATGCTTTCTATATATTTCAGTTATAATATACTGTTCCTGAGAGAATTTCTCATATGGATACATTATCATACATTCAAATTTTGGCATTTTAAGTTTTATATAACATTTTATTCTGATCACCAGTTCAGAGTGCGAACATCTTATGATTTTTTCAATGTCAAGTATTCTTCCAGTTTACTCGATGAGTGCTCTGTGATTGTTTATATGTTGTCACTGTTTTCTGTGAGTCTTTCTGTCAGGCAACAGATGACAGCAATTGTAAGAACACTTTGCTAGTTATATCTATATTTGCTCACAATCCTACATCCATGAGCAAAAGGGAAGATACATGGATGTAGCGTTGTTTGACATCTAGAAATAAATTCCACTCAAACCAGTGCCAGGGACCGTCTTGAAATTACTATGAGGTACGAGAAGAGCCCATTCTTAAAGGCAAGAGGAAGAACAACAATAAAATTTGTGTTCCATTGCTTGGTTTTACCATGTATTTGTAGAAAATTTGTCTCATATGCAATTACCCCATATCCTTTAATAGTTTATCTTCAATCATTTGGATCCTATTTGAGACCTTCTTCGAAAAACTGTGGCAAAGATTCCCATTTAAACAAGTGTGGACCCCAATTGATGTCTCGTCTGTTCCTGCTTCATCGCAAAATTGATGTGAAAACTCAAACTTCCAAAATCAGAAAACTTAAAATGTTCACTAGACTGTGAAATTAAATTAACTGACAAAAGCAATATAGCAGACTGTCACATATCACCCAAAACCAAAATTCCAAATATTAATGACCTACCACTGATAAATACTGAAAAACAAACATGTTCAAAGAAGAAAAAAAAATTCTTTTCAGGGGTCCACATAAAGACTATTGTGGCCAAGTTTGGTGCCAATTGGCTCAGTAGTTTCAGAGAAGATGATCTTTGATTGTGTTTTCCCATATGTCCAATGTTAAAACTATGTTTCCCGCTGGCGGCCATCTTCAATATCGCACAGACTGGAAAAACAAATTTTTTGTAAGGGACCACCAAAGGACTATTGTGGCCAAGTTTGGTGCCAATTGGCTCAGTAGTTTCAGAGAAAAAGATCTTTGAATGTGTTTTCCCATAGGGTCCAATGTTAAAACTATGTTTCCCACTGGCGGCCATCTTGGATATCGCTCGGACCTGAAAAACACCTTTTTCGTAAGGGACCATCTAAGGACTATTGTGGCCAAGTTTGTTGCCAATTGGCTCAGTAGTTTCAGAGAAGAAGATCTTTGAATGTGTTTTCCCATAGGGTCCAATGCTAAAACTATGTTTCCCGCTGGCGGCCATCTTGGATATCGCACAGACCTGAAAAACACCTTTTTTGTATGGGACCACCAAAGGACTATTGTGGCCAAGTTTGGTGCCAATTGGCTCAGTAGTTTCAGAGAACAAGATCTTTGAATGTGTTGTCCCATACGGTCCAATTTTAAAACTGTCTCCCGCTGGCGGCCATCTTGGATATCGAGCGGACCTGAAAAAACACCTTTTTTGTAAGGGACCATCAAAGGACTATTGTGACCAAGCTTGGTGCCAATTGGCTCAGTAGTTTCAGAGAAGATCTTTGAATGTGTTTTCCCATAGGGTCCAATGTTGAAACTATGTTTCCCGCTGGTGGCCATCTTGGATATCGCACAGACCTGAAAAATACTTCTTTTGTAAGGGACCATCTAAGGACTACTGTGGCCAAGTTTGTTGCCAATTGGCTCAGTAGTTTCAGAGAAGAAGATCTTTGAATGTGTTTTCCCATAGGGTCCAATGTTAAAACTATGTTTCCCGCTGGCGGCCATCTTGGATATCGCATGGACCCGAAAAACACCTTTTTTGTAGGGGACCACCCAAGGACTATTGTGGCCAAGTTTGGTTCCATTTGGCCCAGTAGTTTCAGAGGAGAAGATCTTTGAATGAAAAGTTTACGCCGGACGGACGGACGGACGGACGATGGACGCAAAGTGATGGCAAAAGCTCACCCTGGCATTAGCCAGGTGAGCTAAAAAGCACAAAAAACTCAACATGTTCATTGGACCGTGAAATTGAGGTAACAGACAAGAACCATATAGCAGACTCCCATGTACTTCTCAAAACCAACCTATATACCAAATATCATTCACCTACCACTTATAGTTACTGAGAAAATGACCTAATCACAAAAACATAACATGCTCACTAGACCGTGAAATTGAGGTCAAGGACAAAAGCCATATGGGATACTGTCATGTACTACCTAAGACCAACTTACATACCAAATACCATTGACCTACCACTTATAGTTACTGAGAAACTAAACTAAGCTCAAAAACTTAACATGTTCATTGGACCGTGAAATTGAGGTCACAGACAAAAGCCATATAGCAGACTGTCATGTACTTCTCAAGACCTACCACTTATAGTTACTTAGAAAGTGACCTAATCACAAAAACTTAACATGAAAGTTTACGCCGCCGCCGCCACCGTCATACTTTGTATGCATATGTCTCGCTTTCTAAAAGGGTATAGACAATTGGTAACTAATCGCCTGTGACAAATATATGTTTGTTATCTTCTCATTTCCAGTCCCTACCGACCCACTTTCAGAACCTCGTAAAAAATTTGGAAAGGGATTCCCATCTTCTCTTTGCAAAACATAAATGTTGCTGAAAAGTATGTTAATTCTCACAATTTCGAATTTTGTACCAGTTTCCAGGGCATAATAAAAAAGTTAATCAATATAACTGCTCTTTAAACCCTTTTGAGATTGTCTTGTAAAATAATTTTGCTAGGGTTCTCCTCATAATGATTTTTTTTTACTTTTTTCATATGAATGAAAAAAAAAATTTTCTTCTTCTTTTTTTTTTGTTTTGTTTGGTGGAAAGAGCAGCTCAAACTTTTATCAAAAATATTTAAAACAAGACAATATTTTTTTTTCAGCTTTACTTCAACATTGAAGAATATTAAATCTTGCAGACTCTTTACAATGATTTTTTCTGACTCTTAACTTTTTAGATGCATTACTCATAAAGGGTATTTTTCTTCCAATATTCTTATTCCAGTAAAGAGAAATTCTGACTTTTTTTATTATGGCTTTCCAAATCTTATCATTCTAATCCTGCTGATCAGAAACACATGTACAACATAATAACATTTACTATTTACTATACAACTTGGGTATTTCTGAATTTTGTACTGGTCGTCATGTCATTGTCCGAAAAAAATATCAAAAAACGCACTTTTGCCCATTGAGAATATTTGTTATTTTCACATATAAGTACATCATCGGATATGGAAATAATTGCACATCAGCAAACAAATTCTTGTATTTCAATCAAAGACTTATAATGGAACTTTCGTAGGATGATTGACTTTGTCAAAACTTGGCTAAAAATTTGGCAGGGGTTATAATCTAGGTGATGCATATTACTGATAGCTGCATGATGTCAAAACATTCCAAGTCCCTTTCCAAAAAAAAACTTTGGGCAGGAGTTCCCCTTAATCTACTTTTTGAATATTGCTGAAATCGTAAAAGAATGTATCAGAATACCTTTTTTTCTAAAAATTTCAGTTTTCTAATTTGGTTTCCATGGCAACCAAAAGCTCCACTATCTATTACAACTCATTTCAGACCACCTCTCAAAAAATTCGGGCAGGGGTTCCCCTTATAATCTAGTTTATACATATTTCTAAAATTGTGAAGAAAAATATGTAGCAGAATACTGTTTTTCAAAGATTCAGTGTTCTGTTTTGGTTTCCATGGCAACTGAAAGCTCCACTTTCCATTAAAACCCATTTCAGACCACCATTCAAAAAAATTTGGGCAGGGGTTCCCCTTATAATCCAGGTAATACGTATGCTGAAATCAAAACATTCCGAGTCCCCTTTCATAAAAAAAAATTTGGCAGGGGTTCCCCTTATAATCTAATTTATATTGTGACGAAAAATATGTAGCAGAATAATTTTTTTTCAAAGATTCAGTGGTTTGTTTTCCATAGTAACTGAAAGCTCCACTATCCATTACAACCCATTTCAGACCACAATTCAAAAAAAAAAATGAGCAGGGGTTCCCTTACAATTCAGGTAATACATATTGCTCAAATCAATAATTTACAAAAAAATCAGAATACATGAATGTATTTTTTTCATCAAAGATTTTATTTTAACTAGACATCGCAAGACTTAGAAATATTGAATACTCCAATTACCTCCCTTAGTTTTATAACCTCCCTTTTTAGCTCACCTGGCATAAAAGGCCAAGTGAGCTTTTGCCATCACTTTGCATCCGTCGTCCGTCCGTCGTCCGTCCGTCCGTCAACAATTTCAACAAGAACTGTCGCCGAATGGCAGCCAAAGATACCCCCCGCTAATTGAATCCTGAATCGATATGGTAAGTGCAAAATTAAGTTGGTGTGGACACAATACAGGTGTGGACACAGTACAAGTATGGACACAGTACAAGTATGGACACAATACAAGTATGGACACAATGATATAATCTTCAAGAAAAAACTTTTCCAAAGGGTTCCAATGAAAACACTGTCTAAATCAGACAAATATAAAATTCACCTTTTTTTCAGCCTATTTGACATTTTAAACATTTACATATAGTGTTCTTCCTTTGTCTAAAGTTTCATCAAAATCC